>CANXYC010070757.1:0-16463 GCA_948193065.1 Aleurites moluccanus
TTGCATTTTGGAGATATAATTATATATTTGAGATGTATGATTGTGATTTGTTGATCAGATGTTGTTATTGAGTTGTTGTGAAGATCCAGAGGGATCCTTGATATTGAGATAGATATGGAAGTATATAGTTGAAGTGCTTGTTTATGTTTTTAGCAGCTGGGCATGCTCCTTATACAAAAAAGGTGCTGCCCAATTTTTCATAAGATTTTTAAGCCATTTTGAGCTTATTAGTGTATTGCATGCCATATGGTATAGTTTTATGGGTTCTTCGTGGTACTGGTAGCATAAGCATCACCCGTACCCTAGGACCGTCATGGCTCTTAAGCTGGGTCGTGACAATATAATATAAGTTATACCCAATTATTTCAATTAGCTCAAATTATTACCCATACATAGAATCCCCCACACTTATTTAATACTCCCATACATCATTAAAATGCTCTTGAACCCTAAGGAAAGTGAATATAACATTTTAATGGCTACCTCATATAGAGGTATTCTCAAAGAGAGGATATATAATAATAATAATAGGTTCAAAGGGGTTCATCTAATAAAATTCATAAAGATAGGCTTTTTAAACTAAATGGTTAACTCTAATTTGCCTTTATCATATTTAAAATTTAAAATTGCTATATTTATTTGATCTCAAAAATTATTCAAAAGCGAGTTTTAGAATAATTTTAACATAATGGTCACACTCAAAAAGAATAAAATTGACTTAATTTTATCAATACAAACATAGTCTCAAAAATTACACTTGAAATGGAAAAATTACCATATGAAATTAAAATTTTAAAAATTAAACATTAATTATATAGCTAATAAGGAACAAATTATTAAACACAATTATATCAAAATTATATGGCTAGGACAAATATATTCACAGCTAGGGTTCTAGACAATTAACCCTGTCCAGCTGGCCATTGTGTACAACACCGATGGATTTTACCCACTACCCCATCGGTCGGGTAGTTTTATCAAATACACGTATATAAGGCATAGGAAACAGTATGCATCATCAAAAGAATAGTATCAATAAATAGGATATAATAAAAATGAAAACAATAACAGTATCAGTCTGTGAAACAATCAATATTTTAAATACAGTTGATGTCAGGATAGTTAACAATAACAGGTGTCACAATGGTTGCAATAAACAGGTATAGGTTCATTATCATTGAAGTCATCCAATGTCATTTACGCTGGCTCCATTAGCTAGCCAATGTCTTTGGTGGCAATGGCATTGGATAAGGTAACAAATGAAGGAAATTTGGTTTAGACAACTTTCAATCAACATTTAAGCATAGTTTTGGTGGAAATTTGGCGGAAATTTGGCATTACCTAAACATCAATTCAAAAGTTCAAAATTGGACAATTCAACCAAGAACTCAAATATCACAATGAACAATAATTTAGGGATCAAAATCAAAGGTGAAATCAAGCAAAATTTTCAAAAGAAACATCACAATGTGGTTTGACCAAAAGGGTGGTTTCACAATTCAATTCCATAATTCATTTCAACACATTAGACATGTAAAATGAAGCATATTTAACTTACCTAAACTGTTAGATAGCAAGAATTCTACCTTAAACTCTAAATTCTCTTATAAGAGGCAATGTGAAAACTTTAATTCTACACAAAACCAATCATCTATTTAGCTTCCAATGATGATAATAAGACTTATTCTAACTAAATTAAGAATCATATAACACTAATTCAAGAACTGGTATTTGACATAATTAATTTAGGGTTTCAAATTGGGAATTTCCATCAATTGATGCAATTGGTTGTTAAAACTATGTTATTTATCATCTAAATCATCTATCTAAACCATAAAATGGAAGGAAACTTCAAGTTACCTTAGATGGGTGTGTAGGCCAAAATCTCTTGATGAAGAATTCTCTATTTTCTTTTGTTGTTTTGGTGAAATTTTGATGGAAATATGTTGGATTTAAGTTTTTCAATGGTTTTTCTTTGAAATTTGCATGAAAAATAGATGGATTTAGTGCTTTGATGGTTCAACCATATGGAGGAAGAAGAAGAAGAAGATGGTGAATGGTGTGGGAAAAAAAATCTATGGCATGGTATTTATATGCCAAAATTTAGGGTATTTGCACATAAGTCCTCCAACTTTCCTTATTTGCATTTTTACCCGATAACTTTCTATAATTAATTATGTTATTTCTATTTAAAATCAAATATCAGTGTGGGGAGTGAAAAGATTTATTTTGAATTGTTCCGTTATTTAAAATTACTCTGGCTTCGATTTTGAATTTTAGACAATAGATTTTAAAAAATACGCCTAAAGTTGTACTTATTTGCTGTTTTTCTATTCTATTGATTTTCTATTTTCCATATCACTTTTTTATTCTTTCTTTTTAGCAATAAATAATATTAATTTATTTCCCTTACTACCCATGGGTCTATATTAAATAACTTTCGATTTGGTACTGTACTAACTCTTCATTATGTCTCGAGCCATAGTAGCACTAATCTCATATGAAGGGAAAATGGCTTCGTTTGGAGGAATACCTTATGGTTGACCCATTTGCCTCAAAATCCTGATATCCTGATAAAAGGTGGTCAGTCCCATGCCCATCAAATACAACATCCTATAGCCAAAACTCATCCTCATGAAAGAACCAATCTCATACTAAGGACAATACCATAAAATACTCTTTGGATCCAATTTCGATAGCCAAATAGTCCACATTCTCTATGATTCTAAGCGGATCAGGGTTCAGCACATGTGGTACCTAGTAGCAGAATAAGGTAACCTATCTGAAGGACCAACAACTTGTAGATGATCCTTTAACCAGACCTAAGTTATCCCAAAATAGAAGTTAGAAACCATAGGGGTTTCAACATCAAAGAAAAAATGGAAAAGATTAAAGTGTTATACCTGAAGAATAACTGGGTTCACAGACCAAGATCCCTGCACTCTGTAATTAGCATCCAAACTCAGAAGGGTCTCAACCAAAATCAGACTTGCTATAGTACACCTCTGCTCCATCTGTGCCACTAGTTCCACTATCTCAATATTCCCCCCAGCCAGGAGTACTATAAAATAGACATCCAACAGTCAGACAAAAAACCAAAGCAAACATCCTAATCTTCTGCCTTTTGGGATCCTTAAGGTCTTGATACTCAGTAATCACTATAATGAGGTCAACTCTATCTCTATGAACCATAGAACTAGCCAAATCATATCCCAAACCAAGCAGTTTCCTAAAAGATAGGAAATGCTCAACCCTAAACTCCGGAATAGCCAAAGCAGCATTCGGGTTGCTGCCCAAAATAGCAACAAACTCCTCAAAGGTGGGGCACATCTCTTCCATACTAGTTCCAAAGCGAAATACATGGTCGATAGGATCCCAAAAGTTCATACTAGCATTCAGAAAGTCCTAATCCACTTTTACTTCCCTCACGGTCAAAGCATAACTAATCACATACCTACCTAAATTCATCTGGTTAACCTTATCCAAATTCTTAGTCCGTAGGAACATATAGTGACTAAAGTAGGGTTCCATTAGGAAATATTATTAACTCAAGAAAGCAAAGGAAATTTAAAGGAAGAGTCTGAAAATAAAAAGGCCAAGTCATAAATGATTTTCACATAGCAAAAAGGGCTATATATAGGTGAAAAATTGATCTGGAACAAACTAGGCTCTGGTGGCAGCCTACTTTGGAGCTGGTGGCACCACCCAAGCATCTTGGCGGTAGTGCCATGCCTAATTGACGGCACCGCTAGCTGTACAAATGTAATACCCTAGAAAAGTCTACCATGATTTTATGATTAAAGTTCTCAGTATATGGTTTGAAATTATTGAAATGACTAAAGATAATTTTAGAAACTCAGTTAGAGCAAAAATGGAAAATTTTTTTCGAAAAATATCGGTGTCGATATCGCTGCCTCAAAAATAGCAGTCTGGTCGATAGATGAATTTATGATTCTGACTAAGGGATAAATGATTATGTGTATGCATGAATAAATACAGTAAAAAGAAAGAGGTGAAAAATATTTAGGAACACTGAAATAGTAAGCAATGGAAAAATTGTAAATAAATGAAACTTTAGGGGTATAGTGGAATTTGGACTGTCTGAATTTCAGAACGGCTCTAAAACTATTTTATTTATAAAGTATAAATAAATTAAGATGTTTGAATATTCATTTTGAAATCCAAATCCCGATGGAATCGTTATAATAAATTACAGAAGGAAATGTGGCAAAAGTTCAATTTAAGAAAAGTTTAACGACCAAAGTAAAATTTGCCAAATGTGACTTACTATATAAGCCATACTTAGAAATTTTTTGGCCATTTCTTCTCTTTCTTTGTTTGAAATTTTTCCTTCCATTTTCCATTGATTTTTCTTCAATTTTGTTAAGGAAAAACCATGGAAACTTGAAATAAACTTCATATTCTTCATCCTCCATCCATTTGCAACCTTGGAAATCAAGAAATTTTCAAGAATAAGCAACTTAGGGAATTTGGCCAAAGCATTAAATTTAGGTAAAATAATATGTTGTTTGATTTTATGATTGATTTAGGGTTATTAGATGTTAGTTAGATTGGGTAATGTGTTTAATTGCATCAATTGATAAATATAGCATTTTTGCCTAATTTTCAAACCCTAAACCTAAGTTGTATCAGATGGCTTTGTGAAATTGGATTAGTATATGTAAATTGAGTATAGAATAAGTTAATTGGAAGTTAATTGATGAGTATTTTATGGTTGATTTGTTGTAGAAAATTCAATTGAAGAAAATTGCACATTTTGCCTACTTTGAGGAAATTGAAGGAATTAGTGGCAAACCAATTTTTCTAGCTAATTTGGAGTATTAGGTGAGTCTTTTATGTATCCTATAACATGCCTAAAGTGTTAAAATGTCAATTGAAACTTGCTCCAAAATGCCATGTTTGGCCGAACCACATTAGGGCAAAATTGTTTTTGATTTTGCTTCATTTTGACTTGTTTTTGTAAGCCAATTTAATCCATTTATGAAATACCCCAGACAGAGCTAATCAGAGGACAATAAAATGGAATATTGAAAAGCAGCGATTATAAAATGACAGAAATATGAAATATGAAAACAGTTATCAATTATATAAGATAGCATAGAACATAAGTAAATTTGAGGAATTAAGTAAATATGACAGAATACAACAGAATGTGACAAAATGTGATAGAAGGAGACATAATGTGATAGAATGATTAAGGTTAGACAGACATGAGTAATTTAAGTTAATAAGAATTAATCAAGTTGGCAAGAGAAAATGAATAGTCAAGAAATGACAGTAAGGAAAAATTCAATACGGAGATTAAAGACTTAGGAACAAGCGACTATAGAGACAGTCATGGAATATTAAATAGAGTCAATGGAAGCCTATAATCGAGGATTCATAATGGTTATAAGTTAATTAGAAGTGAGTAGGCATGAAAAGAGGATGGAAGTACAAAGGAGTAAGATATTTTAGGGAGGAAAAAATAATTTTTCAAATAAAAGGCAAATAGGACCCACCAAATTTGTCACCATTTGCATCAGTAGAAAAGTCAAAATTTTAGCCTTTTGATTCAAGTATGAGCTGGCCAAATGATGTAGCAAACATAGAATTTTAATTATTTTAATTTAAGTTAAAGTAGTATAAGTATTATCTTTACATTTGTCAAATTTTGATTGGAGCAAAATTTTCATCCATATCTTCCATCTTTCTTTTGTTCCTTTAAATATATAAAAGACAAAAAAAAAAAATTTTGACCACTTTATCACAAGGATGGCCAGCCATAATGAAGTTGATGGAAAAATAATTCATTTGTTAACAACTCACTTATTCTAGATAATTCTAAACTTTTCCTACACAAACTTGATAAAAGTTGATAGAATTTATTTAAGCCTTACAAAAGCTAATAAATAAGAGACAATAAATGGAAAATAGCCATAGAAAGTCTCCAAAGAAATAAAGAAAGGAGAAGGAATAAAAAACAAAGAAGGCAAAGGAAATAGAAGATTTGACTAAGGTAAAATTTTGTCACTTGGTGTCTATTGTGTTTAATTTTGATTTTTGAGTTAAATAATTACTGAAATTATATGATTGAGAAAACATGATGATATATGAGATTATAATTAAATAATTAGGGTTTTAATTGAAGGATATATGTTGGGAATTTGATAGATTGAGTAAAGTTTGTTTTGTGACTAAATTGGAAATCTGAATCCTGTAGAAACAGTAAATTGTGGCTAATATTCCAAAATTTTAAAGACTGAATTTGAAGATAGTTAAAACATTAAAGTTGTAGATAAATATGTTATTTAGATTTCTGTAAAATAAATTTGTAAAATACAAAGTGAGGGAAGAGTTATTAAGTAAAAACTGTGATTGATTTGGAATTAGATTTTCTAGAAAATGCTACTATTTTTTTTTTTTTATTTTACATAATGGTAGAGACAGAATTAGAACAATTGTTCAATATGAAAAGTGTTTATTATATATAGTCCTATAAAATAGTTTTGTAATTGGAATTGTGATTTGTGAGATATTAGGTCATAAGTATAGACTGCCCGGATTGACTGTTTAACAGAACATAGGTTACATAATTCCATTAATTTGAGGACCATAAAGTTTGAATTAGAGAAAGTTTTAAAAATAAAAAATGTTCATTTATATGTTATATAAATGGGTGTAAATGCTTTTGTAATTGTATGAGTACGGAATTAATTATAGGCATGGAAACAGGGTATGTCTGGATAAAAGTTTCAGGGCAATAATTTAACTTTGGAAATTCACTAATAATTATACAGTGATCCAAAAATTCTGAAATTTGGATATGTTATAATTTTATGTGTTTATTTTCAATAGGAAAAGGAATTACAGTAATGGGTTAAGTATTGATTGAATTATTAGTAGAAGAACAGGATCTGCCAGAATAAGATTTCAAGCAGAATGCAGGGAGCAGGGTTAGCAGTAGGGTTAAGTTCAAATTGACACCATATGATATGTAGAACTTGAACATAGCTTATTTTTGGATATATTAGACCCTAATATGTCTATTTTAAGTATAAAAAAGAATCAAAGCAATTGGATAGGTGTAGACTGAGTTAGAGATAGAAATGTCTGAACTGCCAGAATGAGATTAATAAATGAGAATTGTTAGGTTAAAAACCATAAGTATAAGAATAAATGGAAATTTATTAAACTAAATTGAAGATTAATGTATAACATATAGATGAATACTAACTGTTAATGTTTAAATTAATGTATAGCTTCGAATACTGAAGCGGATATAAGTGGAAGATCAAAGTAGAGAAGTGAATAGTAGATACGTAAAGATATTAGCGAGGTGAGTAATGTATACATCATTATGCATACCCATGTTTTGATTTGTTAACCCAATGAGTATGTTTCCTTCTAATTAAATGCCAATTGTTATTGTTGATCATTCTTTGATCTTCCTAAAGATTGAAATTTATCCATATTTATTGATTGCTATTGATATTGAAATGCCTTTTGTATACTGATTGATAAGTAACTAATGCGTATCGACCGAAAGCCATTGTACCATAATGTTCCTAATGATTACTGGCTATTGATATTGATTTCCCTTGACCCATTTTACATATGAATTGGATAGAGCTACCGCTCCGACAGGGTGGTGGAAATATATTGTTGGCGATGTGCACATTGATTACTGATGCCCTAACTGGGAGGGGTTATGGTCCTGGCCATAGGGTCTGATCAACCTTATGCTTACTGATACTGATTGATACTGATACTACTAGAAACTGTATGTTTGCATATAGTCCATATTGATACTACTAGAGACTGTATGTTTACATATAGTCCATCCCTTTTATCTGTCTTATCTACATGATACGAGTATTGTTTACCTGTTCATTGATCCTAAACTTATATCTTATTGCTTACTGTTAATATCATTTATTATCATATGCTTATATCTCATACATAATGATGTATGCATGTTCACTGAGTATTTTTATACTCACCCTATTGTGGTTAATAATTTTACGGGAAAGAAGTATTAGGAGCAAAATTCCCAAGTCAGTTTCCTTCTTCCATACTTGGGACATCCAGCGACTCCAGTGTAAATTTCTTTTATGGAGTCAGTCAGTTCATACTCTAGAGCTCCATAGGGTATATTTTAGGAAGAGGATAGTTTGTATATGTATATATATATATATATTAACAGTTACTAAAACTGAAATGATAACTGATGCTAAAAAAAAAGGAATATGGTATGATATATGATAGTGACTAAAATACCGATAAAGAAAATGCATGTTTAGACTGTGTCATATTATAACCGAAATGAACATATAGAAGTGTCTTATATGTTTATTGATATGTGAGGTTGAGGGTATAAGGATGATAAATTATTGGGAGTGTAAAAATAATTTTTAGTGCAGGCTATGTAATTTATGAAAAGACCCGATTTTGAGTCTGGAATAGTATTAAAATATGGACTGTTCATGGACTCTACAGGTTTCTGGTGATCTTAAGTCTACCCGTGCCCTAGGACCATCGCATCCCAAAAGTGGGTCGTGACAATTTAATGTTATTTATTAATGTGTTTATAATGCCTATGGACTTGCCTATAATGTATGTTGATTGTTGATATTTAGGGCAATGTCAATGTTGATGTTGCACTAAAACCTTGCCTATTTGTCCATCCACTGTTGCACACCATGTGTTCGATAAAATGTCTAGCTCAAAAATCCATAGGCCAACCATTTGAATGACATCATCGCCAGCGACAATGGCATGCCAATTGCGTCAAATTTTTGTTCATAAATGACCAACTTATGTTTTGTTCCATTATTGGTTACTAACCTTTGATCATTGTATAATCAATTGTTATTGCTATTCCATTGATTATATTGCTCATTGAATTGATTGATGATGAGTTATTGATACTTGGTGATGCCATTATTGTGCAATGGCATCTATTGATATGTTTCTTGTTTCTATTGATTCCGATGTGATTTGACAGAGCTGCCACCCGACAGGGTAGTGAGTACATATTTTCGGCATTGTGCATAATGTATTATTATTATTCCCTAGCTGGGAAGGGTTATCAGTCCTAGTCATAAGGCCTGATCCGTCTTATGTTTATTGATATGTGTTTCACACATATTTTATGCGTTTCATGGTTCTATATCTGTCTTATCCATGTGATATACTCTTCATTGATGTGATTGTTGACTTACAGTCATATTCTGTACTTGATTCTGTATCTAGAGATTTTTTGAGCATATTGATTCATTTATTTCATCTGCCTATTGTTTATTGATATTCCATTATCTATTTATTTAGTTGATGCATATTAGATTCACTGAGTATCACATATACTCACCCTCTCACTGTTTCCCATCTCTAGGTATAGAGTAGGAGGTAGATATCCTAGCATTTTGACTCTCTGTGGATTCTGCAGTATTTATATTAGTGTAATTATATAAACACTGTATTATTTTGTATGTTCCTATCCTAGATACTCCATGGGTATTGTATAATGGTATAGACAGATAGTATATATAAGTGTATGACATATTTTGGAGTATAAAGGTATATATGTATATGATTATGGTAATTACAGAAAGTAGCAGAATGAATAACAGAGTAACAGAATGAATAGTACTTATGTGAGTATATGGCTATAGGTTGATATGTATAGTATGTAATTGTATAGATGTGATGATGGGTTCTACGGGTATCGGTCACCTTTGGCATCTCTCCATCATAGGACCGTCGGGGCCTGAGAGTGGGTTATGACATAAGTGGTATCAGAGCTCTGGGTTACAGATATCAGAGCATATGTTACAGATGGATAGTTAATAGAATATAGAGGAATAGTAACTAAGTATAGTATGGGTAGAGTTAAGTGAACCATGGAGCATAGGAATTCTTGTATCATCTATTGATGTGTTCGTCAAATGTGTATAAGTATTCTGTGTTTCTGTAATGTACTGAGTATATTGTTCAATTTTTTGACAGTTTATAGAGATGTTTGATGATAAAGATATGGATGCCAGAGAGGCAGAGGTAGCCTCGAATGAGTCCCTGGTCAGAGAATTTTCTGTCTCTTAGGGACCGTCCAGATCCTGACAGACTACAAAGGAGACAGAGAGGAGTGATGACCCTTGAAGGATGGAGATGATAAGAGGAATGATGGATTTGAGTCAGGAACTAGTAGATTTGAGGCAAGAATGACAAAATATACTGCCACCTACAGCACCAGCAGCAGTGCCACCCCCTGTTGCACCTGCTGCAGTACCTGTTGCTCCAGCTCCTGTACAGCCAGCTGTGGTTCTAAGAGAGCCTGTTGTACAGGGAGCCTGCCAAGTTATTGAGGAGGGAGGAGTTTCTATGTTTAGATTTCTAAAGCTAAACCTGCCAAAGTTCAGAGGTGATAGAGGCGATAAGCCGAATGATTTTCTTGAGCAGGTTGAGAAGGTAGTTAGGAGACTACCTTGTTCTGATATAAGGGCAGTGGAGCTAGTGGGTTTATTGCTGAAGGGGAAAGCCTAGACATGGTTTTCTCGACGGATGAAGCCCAGATTGTATGGTGATCATCCTCATACTTAGGCTAAGTTTAGACAGGGACTGATTGATGAGTTCCTAACAAATGGGGTAAAGACCAGGAATTTGATACAACTTGAGTAGCTTGAGCAGAGCAGTAGGTCAGTTGAAGTCACGACCCGGTTTCCTGAACTGCGACGGTCCTAAGGCTCGGGAAATGCCAATGGCGACTGGCACCCGTAGAACCCAACATCATTACACAATCTCTTAACCTCAATATATATTCATTTATTATAATTACCATCCATTATATTGTTCTGTTATTCATTCTGATAACCCGTCAATTTTCCTGTCACCATATTACAATTGGTTGTCACAAGTATATATATATCATGCATCATATATGATCAATATAGTCCATCAATAACAAATATAGACAATGTTCATCTCCTAGCTACCCAATACATACCCATAGAGTAGCTAGAACATGAACTCCAAAATAATATAATACAGTAATCCAAAATAGATATATACATCAGAAATCTGAAGAAGGAAATCCATAGAGAATAGAAGACTGGATCCTACAACCTACTCCTTTCCTAAAAGGGGTAAACAAACAAAAGAGCGAGTATGAAAGATACTCAGTGAATTTACATGCATCTCAATGAAATATAAGCTCAATAATGGTTTATACAGGATAGAGAACAATAACTTAGGTTAAATCATAGAAATTATAGAATCAGTGTCGGTAAAGGTATGTAATAACAATGGTCATATACAAGTTGAGCAAACATCTTGATAGACAGATAAAAGGGCCACGTACTCGCGGACTATGTATAATCTCATAGTCTCTCACATATCACATAATCATAAGACTGATCAGGTCCTATGGCTGGAACCATAAACCCTTCCTAGCTAGGGCATCAAAGTCAATGTGCACATTGCCGACAGTATGTACCCACTACCCTATCAGTGAGGCAGCTCTATCAACCACAATTAGGCAAATAAAAAGAAGTCACATCTCAATTGATACCATTATGCAACAATGGTATCCTCATAGTCAATATGGTCAATATCAATCAAATCACATGAAATATGAATCAATGGCATAATGAATCATAACAATTAGGCAAGAATATCTGTTAGAATAAACAATAAAGATAAGGTACAAGAGTTGGTTCGGTGGCCGAAACCGATAGGTCAATTGGCATACCATTATCGCTAACGACAATAGTATTCAATTGGTAGGCCTATAGCATGCAAACCACTAAGCCAATGACAAATAAACAAGGTGAATTATCAAACACAAGGTGACATACAATGGCAAGCCAATAAGTTAGGGTTAGGAGCGAAATTGGCTTGCCGATTCAATTCCATAACAAGGTAGATTGTTCAATAACACAAGGGTATCAAAAGCAAGATTAAACAACATTAAATTAGAGTCAAATTAGCAAGGAAAAACCAAGGGAAATCAAACAAAAGCATAGGCAAACTTAAGATACAATGGTTCGGCCACACTAGGGTTTGGTGCAATTGGATTCAATTCAATAATTCAATCAATTATTCAAGTAATTTGATGCAATGTAAACTCACCTAAGTCTTCTAATTGCCAATGCAATAGCTAATTCCACCAATTCACCAAAAATTCCCAATTTGAGCAAACTTTGAAAACTCAATTCCTTCAATCTACAATTCCACATCAAATTAACCATCGATTAGTTGTTCTTTCATATCTAATTGAATATTTCTAACATCAATTTGACATTCCTAACACTAATTCAATATCTCACCATTTACAACTTCAAATTCAACATTCAAATTGCAATTACTTTCAATTATGGATAATCTAATGCAATTAAACTAATTACCTATTCAATTCAATCTAAACAATCACTAAAACATTAATCAAATCAAACAAACTAACAACTTACCAAAACCACCCTCTATGGCTGAATTCCCTATGGTGTTAAGCATCCCAAATCCTTGCTCCTCATCTTAAATTGATGGTAGAATTGAGATAAGCAACCTCAAATTGCTATAATTCTATAAAAATCTTAAAGAAATCTATAAAGAAATGGAAAATTGAGTTTGGAAGAAAGGAAATGTATATACGGCAAAGGAAGAACAAAATGGAGAAGAAGGAGCTGCAAAAATCCCGTGGGAATGAAGCTCAATTAAGACAAAATTGATTGCCAAATTACAACTTAATCCTTTAAGTTTCAATCTTTGCATTTTGGTCCTTAAATCTTCTGAAATTTATTTCGAAAGTTCTATTAAGATTTTGATACCAGTGTAAAAAAGAAAATATGCTTATTTTAATTTATCCTTATTTATAAAAATAGTTATGGAGTCATTCTATAACTCCGACTGACCCATTTCCACAATTCACCTTGAATTATCCTTTATTTACCAAAATGCCATTCTTTACTTTTCAGTGTTCCTAAATGATTTTCACTTCTTTATTTTTACCAAAATTACACATAAATTATGGTTATATTTTACCCCCAAGCCAACTTTAGAAATTCTTCTGTTGACCAGACTGCTAATTTCTCGGTAGTGTCCCGACACCGCCATATTCCAGAAAAGTTTCAAATTTGCTTTCTAACTGTATTTCTAAAATTATTTCCCATCAATTCAAGACTAATGGACCACATACTGAGAAAAAAATTCATGCATATATGTTATGGCTTTCTAGGGTATTACATTCTACGCCCCTACAAATAAATTCGTCCTCGAATTTAAATAGAACACATACCTTACTGCTGAAACTGGGATTGATATCTGCTTTGCATCTTCTGCTCGTTCTCCCAGGTACACTCCTCCATCGACTGATTCCTCTATAGCACCTTTACCATTGGGATCTCTTTGGTCCGAAGCTTCCTAACCTATCTGTCAATAATCTCCACAGGTAGCTCCTCATAAGATAAATCCCCACTGAGATCCACATCCTGTATCTCCAAAATGTGCGATGGATTCGATACATATCTCCGCAACATCGATATATGGAAGACTGAATGTACGTGGTTCATTTTGCGTGGAAGAGCCAATCTATAGGCCACACTGCCAATCCGCTTAAGTATCTCAAACGGGCCTATAAACCATAGTGACAGCTTGCCTCTCTTCCCAAATCTCATAACTCTCCTCATCGGTGAGATCTTTAAGAAGACATGATCACCTACTGAGAACTGTACATCCCTCCTCTTCGGATCAGCATAACTCTTCTGCCTACTAAAGGCAGTCCTCATCCGCTCTTTTATCATAGGAACCTTCTCCATAGTCTCTCTGATAAGCTCTGGTCCCTCTAGCTGCTTCTCTCCCAGCTCCACCCAACACACTGGTGATCTGCACTTCCTACCATATAGTGCTTCAAATGGAGCCATACTAATCGAGGAGTGGTAACTGTTATTGTAGGAGAACTCTATCAGTGGCAGATAATAATCCCAACTAACTTTGAAATCCAGAACACATAACTTGAGCATGTCTTCCAAAGTCTGACTCGTCCTCTCAGACTGCCCATCAGTCTGTAGATGAAAAGCAGTACTGAACCGTAGCTCGGTACCCATAGCCTCCTGAAATTTCTGCCAAAACTGGGATGTGAACTGTGTACCCCTATCAGATATGATCACCAGAAGAACTCTATCATCAACAGTGAACTCAGTCATCCGACCACTCTGAGCCTCTCCCTTCAGCTTCAGAAGATAAGGATCTCTGTCCTGGGCCACTTTTATATCATCTATCAACAGTGACCTCGCCCGAAACTAGGCTATCAGAGCCTGGTTCTGATCCTGGGAATCCAAATCCAACTCTACCCCAAAATCTGCCAACTGTCTCAGATCCCTAATCAATGGCCTCTTGCCAACCACAATATGAGTAAAACTACCCATCGACTTCCTGCTCAGAGTATCCGCCAATACATTTGCCTTCCCTGGGTGATAGAGAATCTCACAATCATAATCCTTCAGAAGCTCAACCCATCTTCGTTGCCTTAGATTCAGATCCTTCTGCTGAAATATATATTGTAGACTCTTATGATTGGTATATATCTCACATTTAGACCCATATAAGTAGTGTCTCCAAATCTTCAAGGCAAAAATAATTGCTGCCATCTCCAGATCATGAGTTGGGTAATTTGCTTCATGCTTCTTTAACTGACGAGAAGCATAAGTAATCACCCTACCTATCTGCATCAAAACACACCCTAGGCCAATCCTCGAAGCATCACAATATACAGTAAATTTCTCCCCCTCAACTGGTAATGCCAAAACCGGAGCACTAGTAAGGCAATACTTCAGAGTCTGGAAGCTACGGTCACACTCATCCGTCCAAACATATCGCTCCTATTTTCTCATGAATCTAGTCAAAGGAGCTGCAATACGGGAGAAATCTTTTACAAACCTCCAATAATATCCAGCCATACCCAGAAAGCTGAGTACCTCTAAAACACTGGTAGGCTGTGGCCAGTTAGCAACTGCCTCTATCTTATGAGGATCTACCATAATACCCTCCTTACAGATAATGTGCCCCAAGAAACACACCTCATTCAACCAGAACTGGCACTTGGATAATTTGGCATACAGCTGGTGCTCCCGAAGTGTCTGTAGCACAATCCTCAAATGCTCCCTGTGCTCCTCCTCACTCCTAGAATAAATAAGAATGTCATCAATGAAGACGATGACAAACTTATCCAAATAAGACCTGAATACCCTGTTCATCAGATCCATAAAAGTCGCTGGAGCATTTGTCAACCAGAATGGTAGAACCAGAAACTCATAATGACCATAATGGGTTTTGAAAGCAATCTTGGGTATATCTCCACTCCTAATCTTCAGCTGATGATACCCAGATCTCAAGTCAATCTTCGAAAAATGGTTGGCACCCTGCAGCTGATCAAATAAGTCATCAATCCATGGCAAAGGATACTTATTCTTCACTGTGACTTTATTCAGCTGCCTATAATCAATATACATCCTCAAAGAGCCATCCTTCTTCCTCACAAATAGAATCGGTGCACCCCATGGAGAACTACTAGGTCTGATATACCCTCTATCTAATAGCTCATGTAACTTAATCTTCAACTCCTTCAGTTCTGCTGGAGCCAATCTGTAAAGTGGAATGGATATCGGGTCTGTGCCTGCATGCACCTCTATCTTAAACTCAATCTCCCTATCAGGGGAAATCCTGGCAACTCCTCAAGAAAAACATCAGGGAACTCCTGAACCACCGGTATCTGATCCAATCATACAGAAGACCTTTATACATCCACCACATGAGCTAAGAAGGCTAAACAACCTCTCCCTATCAACCTCCAAGCCTGGATAGCAGATATAAGGTTAACCCGGAACTCTTGAATATCACCCTGAAACTCAAACTCCTGCTGCCCCTTAGGCTGAAATCTATTCCTCTTCCTATAACAATCTATCACTGCCCAATGCCTAGTCAACCAATCCATTCCCAGTATCACATCCAACTCAAGCACAGGCAACTCAAACAAATCAACATGCAGAATACGATCATCAATCTCAACAATGCAATTAGGATAATAATGAACAACATCCACACAATCCCCTATAGGAGTAGCAACAAATAATGGAACATCTAACAATCTTCTCTCCTTATTCAATTTGGGTGCAAAATATGGGGACACTGTAACACCTCAATTGAAAGGCTTAGAACACAACCTTTAGAGGCAAGCCAGATGAGGTTTCTTTATGTGTTTGTATGATATGTATGATGCATGTTTATGCTTATATTGAATGAATATGAATGTTTTAGATAGTTTTACACATGTTAAAGTACATCAAAGGCTGTTAGGAAGAAATTGGAAGAAACTTGAAATTTTGTGAACTGGGGGCAAAATAGTCATTTTGCACCACCTTGAGTTCTTATGGAATTATCACCATATTTAGAAGTAGAAAATGATTTAAGGGAAT
>CANXYC010070759.1:0-11064 GCA_948193065.1 Aleurites moluccanus
TGCATAACAAAGGCTTATTAATGAACTTAGTCCAAGGAAAATAACCAAGTCATTATCAACATTCAAAGATTCTATTTAAGGAGGGTTTCAATAAATTGAATTCATAAATAACATATATATATATATATATATATATATATATATATATATATACTTTAGCAAAAATTCTCATATGGAGAATCATACACATGAAACGAAATCCACACTTACCTCTTAGCACTAAAAAGTTTTATAGTCAAGCTCAACTCTTGCTCAAATCCAAAATATCATTAATTCCTTGAGTTTTCTTCTGCTAAATAAAAATCTCCAAAATTCTAAAATTTAGGGTTTTTTCAAAGTAATCATATAAAATAATCCTCCATAAATTCTAATCCAATTAGAGTCTCTATAAATAAATTTTAGTATTAATTTAACCATTAATAGAGGATGGATAATAGTTATAGAGAAAATTTACTATTCACATCACTATTTATCTAAAAATATCATAAATCTTCATACTACTAAATCTAACCATAATCATTAGCCATTAATGCTCACAAAAGATCATCCACAACTTAAAAATAACTATTCTAGCTAACAAATAACTTAACTCAAGCTAAATAGAATATTTGAGAAAATTACCTTATTTTCTCCTCCAATAGAATTTTAAAGAATTTGGTTTGAATTGATACTTTTATAGTCTTTAATTTGTGTTTTCTAGCATTAATAAGGCTTAATTGGAGTATTAAAACCTTATAAATAAAGAAAAATGACTTATGGTTGAGAGAAATAGAAAATAGAAAAGAAGAGAGAAGAAGAAAGAAAGAAGAGGAAAAGAACGAAAGAAAGTTATTGCCAAAAAAATAAACCCTGAGTTTACTGTTCGCTACTATTTTATGGTTACTGTTCATAGTTATTGTTTACGGATACTGTTCACATTTACTATTTACGGTTATTGTTCACGGTTACTGTTTACATACATTATTCACGGTTACTGTATACATGCACTGTTCACGACAGAAGCTAAAAATTTTACTGCAGCAGTACATGCTAAACTAGCTCTATTTTGAGCTATAGAAGTCTAAATGTCTCGATTCTTTCTTCCACTTAAACTAGACACATGAGACTACAATATATCTTAAATTCTTTCTTTAAAACCTTGAATATAGATTTACAAAATTCTGCAAAAATATAAACTCTGAAATTCAAATCAAAACAAATAAATCTCACTTTCAAAACATACATTCCATAACAAATCTTATATACATCAATACAAGAATTTCAGAATACATACAAACAAAAGAAATCTCAGATGTTACAGAAAGAAAAAAAGAAGAGGAGGAAGAGAGAAGAGAGAGGCAAGATATAGAGAAATTTTAAGCTAATTATTATTATTTTTTCTTTTTGAATTTATTCTTTAAAAAAAATTAAATCCACGTTTGCAGATTTTAAAGTTGTAACGTGCTTTTCTTGCATGGAGGAGACTTGTAGCCACATGAAGGCCAAATCATGTGGCTACAAGTCTCCTTCGCTGTCATGGCTGGTCAACGAAGAAGCTGCAAGAAGTTGGAAGAAAAAGATGAAGAAAGAAAAAAAGAAGAGGAGGAAGAGAGAAGAGAGAGGCAAGATAGAGATAAATTTTAAGTTAATTATTATTATTTTTTTCTTTTTGAATTTATTCTTTAAAAAAAATTAAATCCACTTTTGCAGATTTTAAAGTTGTAACACGCTTTTCTTACATGTAATTTCACATGATCTGCTGACTATACAATTATGTATTATATTATTTCCATTTTGCCAACTTTAAGTATTAAATTAGTTATTTTTGAAGTGTACGGGGGAAAAAATGACCAATCGTGATAAGTTTAGGGAAAAAAAAATGCATTTGGCCTTAAAAATATTGATTCTACAATCGCTTTCCAGAAGTTGGTCAATACTCAAAATATTGCTTTTCAACTTGGAAATATAATAAACATCTTGAAGAAGTTTATGACCACCATTTTTCATTTCAAGTAAGATTATTCCTTTACCATGTATTTCCACCTTCGTATTGTCATCGAAGCGTACATTACCATCAACTTTAGTTTCGATCTCTATAAACTTACTTCTATCACCTGTCATGTGATTACTAGCTCCATTGTCAAGATTCTAATATTTTTTGTGACTCATGGTTTTTTCCTTACTAGAAAGGAATAAAGCTGTATCTGCCTCTTCTTCACTATGTTCTACAAGTTTTGATTCTTCTTCCACTTCCTCATGTGACATTCTCAAGAATAATGGCAAAATTTTCCATAAGAATAACACTCCACTTTAGCTTTATAATTTCTCCTTTAATTGTATCTTTCATAGTTATTTCTTCCTCTTCCTCTTTCACTACTTCTTTGAAAATTTTGAGTTATAATGTTGGAATAATTTTACTAATCTCTCCTTTGACTATATACACATCTATGATAATGATCTCTTCCATGTGGTTCACCACAACCACCTATTGTAGAAGATTCTCCTTTATATTTGAGGGTAATTGCTCTTGTTTGCTCCAATTCATTCTTTCTTCGTGGACTCGGAATGATCCGCTCAATTCAACAATTGTTAAGGTCTCCAAGTCTTTAGACTCTTCAATGACAACCACCATATGCATGGTTAAACTTTGTATTGAGAGATCATTAAATCTTTTCAATCACACGAATGTCTTGTATGGTTTCTCCAAGTCTGTTCATTTGATTCACCACTAACAGTTGTTTTGTTGTGTAATATATTATGGTTTCACTTTCTTTCATTGAAAGTGGTTCAAACTCAACCCTTAGTGTTTGAAGCCAAACCTTATTTACTTTATCAACTCACATGATAGAGTTTTCAAAGTCTCTCATATTCTCTTAGATGTAGTCTCATTAGCAATCTTCTCAAACATGTCATCATCTAAACTTTGAAGAATGATGGTGACTACTCATTGATCTTTCTTCCTCTCTTTTTTCAGAGTTTCTTTTTGGGCTTGATCTAGTGTTACCACATTTTGAGGTTCCTCAACACCTTTCTCAAATACATCACACACCTCTTGAAAACTGAGAATGACTTTCATTCTAATTGATCAATTCTCATAATTGGTTTTGTTGAGTTGTGAGTATTGAAAAGAAACAGAAGCCCCATTTGATGCCATTTCATTATTTATATTGTTTGGTACCACTTTGTTGGAAGCAGATGGGCATCCAGTAAACTCACATATACTCACTCAAAGAGAAAGGAAGAATAGGAACTCAAATATATCATTGAATTCTCTGTATTACTTCTCTTATTAGAAATAAGTTAATTACATAAGCTTTGATAATAATTTCATTTATTTAAAATAAATATGCTTAATATATCAAATTACTTATTCACCATAAAATTTTAAATAATTACTAAATATATATAACCGAAAAGCTTATTACTACTAATTTAATTTTTTCTTAGGTAGAAAAATGGGGCAACAAACCAAAAATAAAATAAGAAATAAAACACCTTTTGCTCTACCCAATCCTTAAGGAATCCATTCTAAAAAACTGAATAATTCCACCAGGTGGCCTCCTTATTTTTTTTAAGACCCAAGGGTAAACTAAGAGTCAGGTTAACTATGAAGTCAGTAGCAAAGTTACCCTTCATATACACATTAACAATATCAACATACCAATCTCTGTCTAGTAAATATTTGATATCATATATTAAAGCTAAACATCTGATATAATGTATTAAAGCTTAATAGTTGTTAGAGTTAATGTTTCTGTTATGAACAAGCATGACAGGAACATAAGCTCAACTTTAAATATGAGCTTCCTATAACATTGTTCCAAGCACCTACAAACCATTCATTCAAGTTTAATATCTAACAAGAGTAACCCACTAGCTTAGACATAACACCTTTCAACCTATTAGCTACAAGCTTCGTGATAATTTTATAAATCAAGTTACTAAGGCTAATGGAACAAACTTGAGAAATAGTCTACAGTTGATCAACTTTAGGAATTAAAACAAACAAGATTTTATTAAGTCAATCCTCTACTGTCACGACCTGATTTTACTGTGCACGTGACTGGCACTAGAAAATGGAAAAGCATAAGGCTTCCAGAACTCTTAGTAAGCCTAACTTACCACTGAATGACAAAACTGCAATATGACAGTTGTAACTGTCACAAAACAAGGGCTATAAGAGCCCACCTATCAAAAAAACCTTAATAATTTAACATTGTCACATAGCTACTTAGGGCAATCATCAATTTAAGTTCATGCTTAACAGAACAACCTATAACAATAAGTTCAACTAACTACCAGACTTGGCAATTATAAAGATTATAAATAACCTGAATAGTAATGCGAAGTTCTAAGAATTATAGCACTGAAACACATAATTTTATTATATAACTGAATAAACAATTTAACTGCCTGAAGAAAATAAGGCATAAATACTCAATTAAAACTCAATCTCTTAAGCTAGACCTGAACTTGAAAAATAATATTTGAACAGGGGTGAGCGTTCGACTAAATGAGTTGATATAGATCAATTTAATATGCAATCCTCCATTTATCTATATGAAGTATCACATTACATATAATCATCCATAAATGTACATAACATCCATGATGGAAAATGTCTATGGAATCCAACCTCATTTATGTTTTCGTTTATCATAATTGGAGAGCCGACTCCTCTATTGGCTCTCTTAAAATCCAAATACAGGGTCACAGTGAGTCCAACACTAACCAGACATCCCTATACTATCTTATTCATATCCAGCGGTCACGGTGAGACTATTCTCTAACTAGGCAATCCCTATAGTAACATCATCATCATCATCATAATCATATTATATTGTTAATGTTCTGTGTTAGTACAGCTGGATTACATATTGTAATACCCCAGCATAATGTTCTATGTTAGTACAGCTGGATTACATATTGTAATTCCCCAGCAAACAGAACAGGAGACGATATATGGATATATTGAATTACAGTAATTGATGAAGCATTAATTGAAGTATGAATAGGCTTAATCGATTATTGAAATATACAGAGAATGGTAGAGAGTAATACTCAGGAATTTTTAAGTCTCAACCAGGTCACTTTTGAGATACTGTCCCGAAAAATACTGGTATTAATTATACTGTCGGGAAAATAGCAATCCGGCTAATTTAAGAATTTCTGACCCAGACCTAGGGGGATTAAGTTAGTTAATTTTATATAAAATTATGTTGAAAATAAAGAGTTGAAAAATATTTTGGAATATTGAAAATAAGAGTAATCGCAAAATTGTAATTTATGGCAAGTTTGGGGGCAATTTTGGAAATCCATTGTCTGGGATCCATAAATGACCCATAACTATTTTTAAATAATAGAACAACCCAAAATAAGGTATTTCACTCCTCAAACTTGAAGTTGAATATAAACAAAATAGACAAAATAAATTACAGAAAGTTTCGGGAGTCAAAATGCAAATAAGAAAAATTTTGGGCCAAAGTGCAATTAAGTAAAGTTGTGGGACCCACCCATTTTAGAAATGAGCATATGTGGCTGGCCATGATGTATGATGGAGAGGATTTTTAATAGGCAATAATTAATTAATTTTCAAATTAATGAAAAGATGACAAATAGGCAAAATCTAGAAATTCTATTTTTGTATTTAAGTTGGCTTTTTGGTGTATATAAAAAGAGGAAGAGAATGACTATGGGAAAGGTGTTTTGGATGAACCACTAATGGAGAAAATACCAAAGAAATATGTTTGCTAATTCTTCCAAATAAACCAACAAAAATAGATAAGAAAATTGATGAGAGAAAGAAAAATGAAGAAAGGAAGTTGATAAAGATTATGTGAAGCTATGTGATGGAACAAAAAGGAGAAGAAATTTAATGGTTCAAGTTTAAGGTAAATTTCTTAAACTTTAGTTTTTAGTTTAATTTAAGAGTTCTAAGATTTGATTTGGAAAATAATTGAGGTGGTTAAGCTAAAAATGTAAAGAATGAGCTAGGGCTTATATAGTTTCTGAAATATGATTTGAGGCAGTACTTGTGGCTAATATTAAGAAATTTTAATGATTAAATTTAAGAATGGTCAAAACATAAAAATTGTAGATAAATAAATTAATTATATTTGTGTAAAAGAATTTGTAAAATTTTAAGTAAGGAAAGAGTTATTGAGTAAAAACTATGACTGATCTGAAATTAAGGTTATAGAAAAATGCTACTGTATTTTTATTGTACATAATGATAGAGACAGAATTAGAAGAAATATTCAACATAAAAAGTGTTCGTTTATATCTTATATATAATCCTATAAAAGAGTTTTTCAATTAAATTTGTGATTTATGAGATATTATATCATGAGTGTAATCTTTCCGGATTGACTTATAAACAGAACATAGGCTATTGAGTTATATGGATATGAGGTCCATAAAGTCTGAATTAGAGAAAGTATTAATCATGAAAGATGTTAATTTATATTTTATCTAAATGAATTTAAAATATTTTTGTAATTGTATGAGCATGAAATTAATTATATTTATGGAAACAGGGTCTATTTGGATAGAGATTTCAGGACAGTAGTTTAACTTTGTAAATTCACTAATAACTGTACAGTGATCCAAATATTCTAAAATTTGGATATGGTATAATGTTATATGTCTATTTTCAATAGGAAAAAGAATTACAGTAATTGGTTAAGTATAGATTGAGTTATTAGTAAAAGAACATAATATGCCAAGTCAAAGTTATAGGGCAGAATACAGACAGCAGGGTTGGTTATGAGATTATGTTTAAATTAACACTATAAATTATGTAATAATGGGAATAAGGTAAATTTTGAATATGTTAAAGCTCAATATGTCTAGTTTAAGTATGAATAAGAATTGACATATTTGAATAATTATAGGAAGAGAAGTAGATTAAGGAGTACAGGCTGCCAGTATGGAATGTTACACAGAAAAATCTTAGTGATTTGGGAAATTTAGGAATTTCTTAAATATTAGTGTAATTAATGTAGTTTTATGTTAAATAATATTTAAATTGAGATTAATTGAATATGTAGAGCAAAGAGTGAATAAATGACATAAACATTGAATTAAGGAAGAAATGAGTAGAAAGTGTACCAATGAAAAGTATCAGTAAGGTGAGTAATATACATAATATTTTGTTTAGCATTGCTTTCAAATTAAATTATTGAAATTGCCATGAAATTTCATTGTTAGCCAAAAACATTAATTATATGATCCATGATTAATTTCATGTTCTTTTATCCCAAATGATTTTTTTTTAAATGAATTTATATGATTGGACTAATACTTTTTGTATTGAAACTTTGAAAGTGCTTCAATTTGCTTTTGATATCTAATTATTAAGTACTATATATATAATATAAATAAAATGACAGAAGTTTTGAATAAAATTTATTAGAAAATTTAGATAAAATTTATTTGATTTAGTGTTCTCTTATTATTTTTAGCCTCAAATAATTTTTTTTTATTCCGACTATGTGAACACTAAATCAAACTAGATCTTCATGTTTATTTGTTCAAATACAATGTAAATAAATGCTACTGGTACACTTTATATTTGCTATTTCTACAATTCATTTTGTAAATTTTATTGATTATGATAGAATTTTACTTAAAAAATTACCAATTTCACAATATTCAAATGTAAAATCTCAGATAATTTTTTCTTTTAGATTTCTATATGGACGAGTTTATAAATTCTATAATTGTTTTTTTTTTAAAGAAGCTCTTAGAGAAGATCACATACTGCAAATAAGCAACAAATGAGTTCTAGTCACGAATGAAGCTTCCAAGCATTAATTTCTCGCTCTCAGAATATTGTAAGCATTGCAGATTGAAATATTGCCAAGAAACACATCCATGCTGATAAAGATAAGTGGTCACCATAGCTCTCTGTAACTGGAACCTGTTATTAAAAATTATGATAATTAATTAATCAGTTTTAGCTCGATAGTATTGAAGCCGCTTTTAAAATTGTGAGATTTTGGCTTTTAAAACTGTGTGATTTTGAGTTCAAACTCAAATAAAGTAGAAAAAATAAAAAAAATTATGATAATGGGTAAATTAATTTATTATAGTTGGGCAGAGCTTTTAA
The DNA here is from genome assembly GCA_948193065.1 of Aleurites moluccanus. Classification (NCBI taxonomy): domain Eukaryota; kingdom Viridiplantae; phylum Streptophyta; class Magnoliopsida; order Malpighiales; family Euphorbiaceae; genus Aleurites; species Aleurites moluccanus. Next base: position 8,090 of record CANXYC010070759.1, read on the forward strand.
ATGTGAATGTATATACCTGAAAAATCAGCCAAAATGACCAGTAACAAGCGCTTCCAAAGAGAATTAGACAGCCAAAAAAACAATTCTCACCCTCCAAAATAGATTTATTCAGTAGCTTAGGTGCCTTTTTTTTTTTTTTTAATCTGTATTCAGTCGGATTAGCTTGGAATTAGAGTGGATCAAATTATACATTGTTTGCCATATAAAAGATTTTGGGTCAAATTTGAGTATATTTTATAGGTTTAAAATAAAATAAAATTGTTTTTGTATTAATTTTTTAGAAAAAAAAATATATTAATAATTTATTTCGCATTGAACAGGTGACATTTATCGCTGGATCAACAAGTAAATTGTAATCATCATAACAATTGTGTCCAAGGGTAGTCCAATAAGAATTGTTATAATATGACTGGGCTAAGTCCTGTTTCTAATGGGCCTTTGCAATTATGATGTCAATCTCATAGCCAGCTTATATATTTTATTTATAGGTCAATTTTAAAAAAAAAAAGAAAAAGAAATGGGATGTTAGGAGTTAAACTCAAAATTCACCAATACTTGAAATGAAAAAAAAAAAAGAAAAAGAAAAAAAAAATTGATAGAGAACATTACCCAATAATGGCTGCAATTTATGATGAGGCAAATATAGTCCTTCAAAGCACAAATTCTGAATGTATTGGGTGGGTTGAGGGATATTGTGTATCTCATGTGTCATATTTTAGGTATTTAAAAAAATTTATAAAATTTTTTAAAAATTATAAGTTAATAGTGTTTGATTTAATGAATCCAATAATATATTTTTTATGCTAAATAAAAATCAAATGAATAGAAAAAAATACATTATAAATTTTATGTATTATATTTAACGGTTTAGATTTAACGTATTTATAATATATTTTTAGTTGTCTATTTGATTTTTATTTAGCATAAAAAAATATATCATTGAATTCATTACATCAAACACTATCAAATTATAATTTTTAAATTTTTTTTTAAAAACTTTTAAATACTTAAAATATGATATATGAAGGGCTGCTGTATAAAAATACACAGCAGTTCTCTCAACCTGTATTGGATGCACTAAGAAAGTATAGTGGAGTAAAAGTGCTTCTTCATTATATTCGATGCACCCCCATAATTTGTCAAGAAATTTAAATCCAAACTCCCACTTTTTGAGTAAAAAGATTAATAAGATTATTCTTGATTGGCAAATGTGTATTTTTATTTATGTTAAGATTATGACTAAAAATCCAATCGAATTATGGAAGAAATTTTTTTTTCTTTTTATATGTATGAGAAATATTTCTTAACTGAGTGAAGGATTATTTATTGAGTGGAGAATTATTTCTTTTGTGGAGTAGAATTTCTATTTCTATATTATTTCTATTTGGGTGATGATTTTTATTGAGTTAAAATTAATAATATGTAACATTATAAATAAGAGTATTATATAAAATATTTTTTGACTTTGGCCTAATGTGGTGGTAGAGTTATAGTAGTTACAAAATATATAGATAGAGTATTATTGTGATTATTGAAAATATTGTGAGAGGGTTCCATTCAAAAATTATAATATATTGATATAGTAGATTATCCTTTCAATGAACCATAAACGTATGTCAATTAAGAAACTGAATCACATTAAGTTTATTCATATTATTTTTTCTCTTTCTCTATCATTGCGCTTATAACTCTGATTTTTCCTAATAAGTAGTATTAAAGTTATTGGTTTTTGTTTGTTATGGGCTTCAAGAGTCATTTTTAGAAAAAGAAAGATAGAGGAATCAAGATTGAGAGGACGATGAAACTTGAAGACACTTCGATTGATTGAAAGAAGACTTGAAAAATCTACAAGAGAAGATAAGAACGAGTAGAAAATTGATGATGATGATGATTACTCAAATTATATGATTAGCTAAAATTACAATGATGATGACTTTTTATTGAGGTGAAACTCTAACATAAAAATTTAATTTGATAATTGGAAACTACAAAGATTTAAAGATTATATGATTGAAATATTTTGAGGTAAGGTGGAGACTATTGGAATTGTAGAAGATTGCGAGATTTTCAGTTAAGGTGAAGATTGTTAGGATTAATCCCAATGAGACTTAAAAAAAGACATTGTCAGGATTAAATCTAGTCTCCGGTTCCGGCGATTCACCACCGTTGAACTCGTCTTAGTTCAACCTTTCTTTTGGCACCCCTTTTGCCTTGATTAGAGAATGGAGCTTGGCACCGAAAAAATATCAATCTGGATCTTTTTTTTTTGAGTTTCCGACAAAGTGAGTTTTTATTAACTTTAAAAATTATGTTTAATATCATAAAAAATTTTAGAAGTCAGTTTGTAGATTAAATATGGAGTTTGGATACCGATTTAATATTATGAGGGAGAAAATAATATTGGACTGTTTAGAAATTAAATAAATAATTAAGATTAATATGAGAAAAAATATTTTTCATATTTTGGGTAATATAATATATGGATTTATGTCTATTTATTGTGAAAAAATAAATTATTAAGATGCTAATTAAATTGTTGAATGATAATTAAAGACTTAATTATTTATCGGTTCAAGTAATTATTTTATTTATGTATTAGTATGAGCTTTGAATTGTGCTTTGTTTTGGAGGATGTGATAATAAATAATGTAGGCCCCGAATGGGCAATGATTTAGTGAGTTGAATTATTGATTGGATGATATAAAATTTTTCAGGGGGCTACGTCCTATTTTAGAGGAGATTTTATCGAATTTTCGATAGAATATTAAACTATAATATAGTCATAATTAGAAATTCCATTAGTTAGTAATTAATCCATTTTTGTTAATGATTTTCAGATACTCCGAGTGCTTCCGCAGCGGGTCCCAGTGGAGGCAGTGACTGAGTACCTCCTTATGTACTGTAAGTTGATATAATTTAATTTAACAGTGTATTTGATCATATCATAAACATTAAGTATGTTTATATATATATAT
>CANXYC010070761.1:0-13673 GCA_948193065.1 Aleurites moluccanus
GACTAGGTTTTCGGTTGAACTTGGCTTTCAATTTTAACCTTGATTTAAAATGATTTTCATGAAAAATTAAAGAATGATATATAAGATGCATGAGAAAGTAATTAAATGGATGAACAATATAATCAAGTAAAGCAATTAAAAGAAAGGAGATGGTTTTTGTCGTTTTTTGGATTTGAAGCTTACATACAGCTTGCCTGCGTATCCCGTCGAATGGGAATCAAAACCCACGCAGTTCTTCCTTCTTGTGAAGGAGGGTTGATTTTATGCCCAATTTATCATGTTTTGATTCTTTATTTTAATGCTCTACTAAAATAAAGAAGATGAGTTAGAAAACATACCTTTGCCCTAGCTTCGAGGGATGCTGGCGGGCGGAGTGCTCTTCCGGAGTGGAGTTCCACCTTGGATCGGATGGTGCCTCGAGGCGATGAGTCGGGACCTTGCTTCAAGGAAAGATTCAACTGAGAGGCTCAATACGCCCCTAATAGCAACTCTTTTAAATCGAAAAAGAGCTAAAGAAGAAGAACATATTCACTTGGAGAGGAAAAAAGACGAAATCTAGTGACGAAAATGATTTCTTGTCTTTTTTCCTTGCTTTCATGAGTCTTGGAGTGTTTCTGTGTGTCACTCTATGTTTTTGTGTGTTTGGAAGGTGGGGGGAGGCTCTCTATTTATAATAGGAGCCTTGGGGGTCGAATCCCGTCATTTTTCGATGTGGGATTCGGAAGAAAACAAGTGCAGAACGTTGCTGCCGCCAACAAGAGAAGCTGTTGCCGCCAAAGGGGGGTGGCGGCACCGCCATAGTGCCTTGGCGGCACAGGGTATGAAGGAGGGCGGCGCCGCAGCATGGCATTCCTAGGCTTGGCGGCTGCCGCCAAGAGGGGGTGGCGGCGACGCCTAGAGTGGGTGGCAGCACCGCCACCCCCCTCTGGCAGCAGCCGCCAAGCTTGGAGGGTGGCACCTGCGCTCCAGCTTCATTCTGAGGCCGTTCCGAGTCTCTCCGAGCACGGGTTTGGTTCCAGGGAATGTCGTTCGAGTTGGCACGAGTCCGAGGGGTGTAAAAAATGAGTGTTCACACCTGCATCATTCAATTAAATTAGCTCGACAAAAATCATGCCGTTGTGCTAATCTTACTAAATCAAAGTGAAACTCTGATCTAGGTGAACTCTAAGAAGGCATCCCCCACAATCTAAAGTAAAGTTGCGATCTGGGGGAACTCTAAGAAGGCACCCACATAATCCAAAGTGAAACTTATATCCGGGCGAACTCTAAGAAGGCATCCCCTATGACTTTTATCGAATCCAAAGTGGAACTCTGATCCGAGTGAACTCTGAGAAGTCATCCTCATAAAGCAAAACACGAACCCTTCTAAGAAGGCGTCCCCCTCAAAGCAAGGTATCGTGTTCATACCTCGAAATTAATTGGTATAAATCAATTAAAAGAACAAAAATCAATCTTTTCTTAAAATCAAATTAAACCCCCTTCAGAAGAAGGGAGAACTTCATGGGTTTTGATTCCCATTCAGCTGGATACGTAGGCAAGCTGTTTCATAGCTTCAAATATGAAAAAATCCAAAAACTTCCTTTTTTCTTAATCTAATATGTTTTAATGTTGTTTTGGGGAATGTGTGTTTAACCTAGAATTTGCTTTGAGGACGAGAGTTTACATCCCCTGTTATTAATTTTTTGATGTAATTAAACTTCTTTTATCTTATGTTCTTTACTTCAATATTATATATATATTTTATCATGCTTAATTCATTCATTATAATTGCCATATTAATATCTAGTCTTGAAATCTAATTTTTGTAAATCAGTTGTTAAATGGAAAGCCAAAATGAGAGTTATTGTAAACCCAAAGCCTAGTCCCTGAGCTCAGTCCCTGTTCGAAGATCTAGTGATTTTATACATGGGTTATGTTTTGGAGTCAAACTGGGTTTTCATTTCTTTTCCTTTAAAAATAAAGGTGGCGACTGTATGAATTTTCAAAATAAAGATAAAAAAAAAATAATTTGCAAATGTAAGGCAAAAGCTGCCTTTAGCCAGTGAAAAAATGCCCCTTTATCGAGCATCTCGGTGCTTGTGCGAGGCCTCATAGAAGCCATGTGTAGAACTAAAGCCTATCAAAGAAGGATAACAAAGGCTTTTAATAAAAGGGTTAAGCTTGGAAGGATAAATATTATGGATCTATTTCTTAAGCAAATTAAGCCAATTCACATGGATCCTAGTGGAAAGTTTAAACCCAATTGGGAAGGCCCACACATCGTTATTAAGAAATTTTCTTATGGAGCTATTAATTTATTTCATTTGGATAGTAATGAGTTCATTGATCCCATCAATTTAGATTGCCTTAAGAAATATTATATTTAAAAAGTGCTTACTAAGTTGAAAACTCAGAAGGGTGATAGGAAAAAATAGAATCAAATAAAGAGAGATAAAGACAAGAGATATTGGATGCACAATTGATAACTAAAAGAAATTATAGCTTTTTTTTTATTAAACACTTTCATATTATATAGAATTGAAATGATTGATTGCTATAGAAATTACTATAAAAAATATTACATCATATGAGCTAAGAGTATATTTTCTTTGTCTTTATATTTCTTGTTTGCATCATGAGCAAGCAAATCTTTATCTTCTCTTTCCCTCTTTACTTGTATCCTTGGCATGAGGAATTGAAGGCTAACCTAACCAGGGTAATTATGGATACAAGTAATATCACAAGGGTTGTGCATTTAGATAAAGGTTCTTTTTGAGTTCCAAGCATCTTTAATCCTTTTGAGGGAAAGTTGAGTCAAACATCCACATTAGAATGGAGTAACCTTTGGGATGGTTTTCTTATGACCAAATTGGTAAGAAATGAGTTTCATGAAATAGAAAAAGGAATAACGCAAGCCCACTAAGACTACTCTGTTTGACCCATTCTTGAAAAAAGCTGATGCCACCAAGTACAAGTGCACCTAATATCCTTGCTCCTTAGGTTACCCATCCAAATGGTCCAATCCCTTTTAGGTTAGGAAGGTATAAGTAATTTCCTTCTTGGATAATGAAAAGGCTCAATTCTCTTAGGATTCATATACATTGCATCAATGATTTGCAATTTTTCTCGTAACCATAAATAACAAAAAGAAAAGAAAAAAGAAAATAAAATTAACTCTCTAAATTGCAAAACCTCAAAAGGGAGCAATTTCGGCAAAAATTAGAGCATGAAGAAGAAAAGAAGAAAAGAGAAAAAGGAAATAAAGAAAATAAGAGTTATAATGGTTACTTGTAAAAGCAATGGACTTCCCTTAGATTGTTGAGTTGCTTACCATTCATCCAGACCACACAAAGTTTCCCAATGATTAAGAGGAATGGATTGTCACCATTTAAAATACCTTCAACTATGGTAGAGCTCTATAATCAACTAGATCATTATGATCTACTATAAGATATTTACCAAAGAGGCAAAAGATGAGGATTATAGACTAAACAAAATCATTTTTGTCCAATTTCTCAAGATATGGGATTAAGGTAGCAAGGTTTATCCATTGCCCATTAATAGTGTTCTTTTAGACCATATAAGGAGACATGTCAAAGAGTGAAATCATCTTACTTGGGTAGTTGGTGACTAAGTTCACCATTGAGACCTTGTTGAAAGGGTTATGATACCTAATCTAGGATGGCATTAAACTCTTTAAAGGTTGGACAAATTTAGACTCATTGAAATTGTCACGACCCATTTTTGGATCGCGACGGTCTTAGGATGCAGGAGATGCCAATGTCGACCAGCACCCATAGAATCCAATACCACATGCAATATCTATAACCATCAATTTATTATTCATTTACTTAGTTACTATTCATTCTACAATTCTATAAAACTGTCTAAAAATTATGTTGTTAGCTGTAACATCCATCATCATATATCATATCATATATCTATAATACCTATTAATTTTTTTTTTATTTGATAGTTTTTTGTGACCAGATTAGTATTTCAAGAATCTTAGAATGTGCGTCTGGGTAAGATTTTGTGAGTCAGTGTTATGATTTCACTGGAATATTTAGATAAGTGTGAAATATAAAAGTTTTAGATTTATATTATCTTATCTTTAAATCTGTATAGTAGTTTTGTAAATTTTGTGTATGTGAAGGTTGTGCTTTCTCGATAGAGCATGTGCAGTTCGTTAATTCTTGCAGTTAGTATGACATGTTATTGTTTATTTTGAGAATGTTAGAGGCTGAGAGAGTCAAGTGTAAGTATGAAAAAAATGTTTCTTTATGTGTTATATAGATAGTTTTAAAATTGAGGAGTTTGGATGTTAGTAGCTCATTTGTGAGCTAGTTTAGAGTGAGTTAGCTAGAAAGGTTTTCCGGCTCGGCATAATAGGTAAGGCGAGTTGGCTCCTCATTTGCGATACAGATATAGATTGAGCGAGCTGGATTAGTAAGATTTGTCGTGGTGGCATTTGGCGAAGTGGAATTTGTGAAGTGGCATTTGCCGAGGTGGCAATTGGCAAAGAACAGAATTGGAGAAGTGGGATTGTCGAGGTGGCAATTGGAGAAGTGGGATTGCCGAGGTGGCAATTGGCAAAGTGGAGAATCAGTGAAGTGGGATTGCCGAGGTGGCAATTGGTGAAGTAGAGAATTGGCGAAGTGGGATTGCTGAGGTGACAGTTAGTGAATTGGAGAATCAGCGAAGTGGGATTGACAAGGTGGCAATTGGAGAGGTGGAAAATTTGCGAAGTGGGATTGCCGAGGTAGCATTTGGCGAAGTGGAAAGTGGCGAAGCGGAGAATTAGCGAGGCAATGGCTTATTTAATGGAGAAGCAATAGCTATCCCTTTCATGATAAATTCTTCTCTTTCCTTCTTTTTTCTTTATTTCTTCTCCCATCTCTCTCTGATCTGTTCCATTTGTTTTCTAGTGCATTAATACTCAGGATTAATGCATTAAATCATTATATTCTCTCAATTAAAAAGGCTTCAGTCATTATATCAAACTCAAGATTCTTTAAGGACCCATTTTAGGAAAATAAGGTAATTTTCTCCAAACTTCATTTTTCTTTTAGAATAAGATTTTGGTAGTTAGAATAATTATTTATGAGCTATATAGAATCGGTTAAGAGCATTTAAGTCTATTAATTATGGTTGATCTGGAAGATACGAGAAATTTATGAGTTTGATGAATAGTGACATGAATAGTGACTACGTTCATAATTTCAAATTTTCTTTAAAAGGTAAATTAAATTGACTACATTCATAATTTCAAATTTTCTTTAAAAGGAAAAATAAATTGATGTTAGGGATCAATAATAGAAACTATAAGATGGTTAAAAATTTTAAGGAACCATATTATGTATTATTAATTAAGGAAACCATAATTTATAAATTTTGGGGATTTGTTTAGGTTTGGACAGTTCGAGAATTTGATGAGGCTAGTTAATTAATAAATTATTAATCGGTATAGTGGAAAGATTTGCTGAGAGGTAAGTTATGAATTACATAAATGTATATTTCCCTTTACAAGATGAATTGTCAAATATATATATATATATATATATATATATATATATATATATATATATATATATTCCCTGTGATATGATATAAGTACTAAATGGTCTCTTGACCAAGTTCAGATTTGTTGAAATTTCATTATATTGTTTTTATATATATGATCTCTTGAGATACATATGAATAGAATGCTTTTTCCAATGAATGTAAATTCATTAGTCCATGTACACAATGGGAGCCCAGCTGATATGTTTTTTTATCAGTGTTCCACCTAGAGGGGGCCATGAGCTCTAGGCATATGCCCATGCAAGCATATGTGTATGTTAAGGTAGCAAGGCTACTGATACGTTATGATGTGATATAAGTTCTATCTTATATGTGAATTGATAATGACATCCTTTGCAGGCATTTTTATGTTCAAAATGAGAACCATGATTTGATCTATGATATGATTTGATAGTGTTATTTGTTGTAAGCACTCATATTCTTCTTCAAATATAAGCTTAAAATTCTTCCATGCTAAGTATATGTATATGTTCATGATTTGATACTCAGATTCTTGATTTACCTAAGGAATTATGTTTTTCATATCTTATTGAGTTGAAAGCTCATTTCTCTTCTGTGGTTTCAGGTGCTAGTGCAGCTTAAGAGAGAGCTAATCCAGAGGATAGAGCTTCTTGATTTCTTCTTCACAAGAAGCTTAGATGTAATTATCTTGAGATATTGTTTTGTTATATATATATATATATATATATATATGATCATGTCTATTGAGATACATTCCCCTAGAGCTCCGTAGATAGATATGAGATAATTGATGTTGTAGCCATGGATGGCATTGGTAGACTCTCACTTGTTCCATATTGATGTTAGATCTATCTTTTGATTGGTAGGGAACAAATGAAGACGTCATGATATAAAAATGATAATTCATAAGATACAAATGTTTTGCTTTTGAGTAGAATGTATGGTATTGTATGAGACAGGTTTAGTTAAGGGTTCCATGGGTTTATAGTGGCCTTACACCTACCTTTGCCCTTGGACCGTCGCACTGGTGGTGTCAGGGTGTGACAAAGGTGGTATCATAGCTATAGGTTTATAATTTTAAGATAGATAGATAGATGTGCAAGTTCCATAGTATAAGTGCTTGATTAAGATGACTACGAAGGATAGGATTCATGTCACGTCAATGTTGTGTACTCCTTTGGTATAGATCTACGTTAACCTTATGTTTTGATTTTGAGTTTACTTTGTTTTTCTTACTAGTATTGAGATGCCTCTGAGGTGAGGAAGAGGATGTGGTAGAGGCCATCCTAGAAGAGATCTACCTTCTGAAGAAGGGTCAGTGGGTAGAGTGGGAGGTGATGATGTTGCTCCAAAGCCACAGGTAGATGTGGTTCATATGGCTTAGTGGTTGGATTAGTTGCAAAGGAACTATGAGATGTTGGTTATGTTCATTACTCAGCAGAGGCAGTAGCAGGCTCCTCCCATGTAGGTGGTTCCTGATATCCCAGTTCCTCTAGTAGTTCATCCACCCCCGCTAGTAGTGGTACCTCAGGTTGAGGAAATTTCATTTGAGAGATTCTTGAAGCTCCAGCCTTCAGAATACAAAGGTGAGGTAGATCCTACAGATTTTCTTGAGGAGATAGAGGAGAAAATTCAGATTTTAAGGATCTCTGATAAAAGAACAATTGAGTTTGTGGGATATTTAATGAAGGCCGAAGCTAAGGATTGGTTTAGATGGAGTATTTAAGGTATACTTCGGGATCATGAAGAGTTGTCTTGGGAGAGATTCAAGGAGTTGGTTCTTAGTGAGTTTCTTCCAGAGAGCGTGAGGGATGCTAAGTCCATTGAGTTTGAGAGGTTGGTTCAGACTCTTGATATGACTGTGTCAGAGTATGTAAGGAGGTTTAGTCAGTTGAGCAAGTTTGCTCCAGCTCTTGTTCCTACCGAAGCAGCTCAGATTCAGAGGTTCCGTAGAGGACTTTTAGCTCCATTGTTTAATTTTTTGGCTACTTTTGAGTTTGATTCTTACTTTAAGCTTGTGGATAAGGCTAGAGTAATCGAGAATAGGGAGATGGAGGTTAGATCTGAAAGGGAAGAGAAGAAGAAGGCTAAGATCGGAAATTCCTCCAGACATGATAGCGAGGTAAAAAGCATGAATATCTCAAACCAATCAGCTTCTCAGAACGGATATAAAGGACCTTTAGGGAGATCCCAGCAGAGACCGAATCCTTCTAGATTTGCTTCACAGATGAGCTATGGTACAGCCAGTTCTGCACCACCTAGGACTTCTAATCATTCTTGTCCTACGCGTGGTAAACTTCTTAGAGGACCTTGTCTTTTCGGGTCAGGTGCATGTTATAGATGTGGACAGTATGGACATTTGCTTAAGGATTGTCCACAGCCTTCTTTTGGAACTAGATCCTAGTCTTTTCAGACTACAATTCAAATGGTTAAGGAGAGGAGTATTGGTCAGAAGTCTAACGTTGGCCGTGATATTTTGGGTAGGACTCCGAAAGCAGGTAGAGTTTCAGGTCAGATGTTTGGACAAGCTACTAGTCAGGCACCTATAGGAAGAGGTAGAGGAAGAGTGTTTGCTCTTTTGTAGCAGGAGGCCCAAACATTTAACACTATGGTCACAGGTATTCTTCCTATTCAGGCTTTGAATGCTAGAGTGTTGTTTGATTCAAGAGCTACGCATTCGTTTGTTTCTTCATGTTTTACTAAGAAATTGAATGTGCCATGTGAATTTCTTAGGAATGCTTTGGTAGTATTAACTCCTTTAGAGGAAGGGATTGAAGTTCATGATTTTTATCCATCTTGTGTGGTTAGCATAAGTGGTAAGAGTTTAGAAGTAGATTTGATCGTGTTGCCTGTGTTAGAATTTAATGTGATTTTGGGCATAGATTGGTTGTCCAAGTATAATGCAACCATAGATTGTAATGGGAAGAAGTTAGTCTTTAAGCCACCTTTGGGTAAGGAGTTTGAGTTCCAAAGGGAACGAAATAAAGCACCATATAATATTATATCAGCCTTAGGGACGAGGAGATTGATGAGGAAAGGATGTCAAGAATATTTGGCATATGTCCGAGATACTTAAAAGGAAGCAAAAGATTTGGAACAAATTCCTGTCATTAACGAGTTTGTGGATGTATTTCCTGAAGAGTTACCTGGGTTGCCACCAGATAGAGAAATAGAATTCGGTATTGAGTTGCTATCTGGCACAGATCCGATTTCTATTCCTCCATATCGAATGGTACTAGTGGAATTGAGAGAGTTAAAGACTCAATTACAAGATTTGCTTGAGGAAGGATTCATCAGACCTAGCAGTTCACCATGGGGTGCACCAGTACTCTTTGTGAAGAAGAAGGATGGTTCTATGAGATTATGCATAGATTACAAATAGCTCAACAAAGCAACTATCAGGAGTAAGTATCCTTTGCCAAGAATAGATGATTTATTTGATCAATTGCAGGGTGCAATCCATTTCTCCAAGATAGTCTTGAAATCAGGTTACCATCAATTAAGAATTCGGAATGAAGATGTGTTAAAGATAGCTTTCCGAACAAGATATGGTCACTATGAGTTTCTAGTATTACCATTCGGTTTGACTAATGCACCAGCTGCATTTATGGACTTGATGAACTGGGTGTTCAAGCCTTTTTTGGACAAGTTTATTATTGTGTTTATTGATGATATTCTTGTGTATTCTAAGAATGAAGAAGAGCATAGAGAACATCTTAGGATTGTATTGCAAACTTTGAGAAAGCATCAGCTGTTTGCAAAATTTTCAAAGTGTGAGTTTTAGCTTGAAAGTGTGGGCTTTCTAGGACACATAATGAGCAAGGATGGGCTTGAAGTTGATCCTAGGAAAGTGGATGCAATTCTGAATTGGCCTAGATCTATAAATGTTTTAGAAGTTAGAAGTTTCTTGGATTTGGCAAGTTACTATAGAAGGTTTGTCCAAGACTTCTCCAAGATTGCAGATCCTTTGAGTAAACTTATCCAGAAATAAGTGAAGTTTATATGGACAGATGCATGTGATAAGAGTTTCCAGAAGTTAAAAGTTTGTCTCACCATGGCACCTATCTTAGCTTTGCCATCCGTGAGGGAGGTTATGCGGTGTATTGTGATGCATCGAGAGTAGGACTGGGTTGTGTGCTTATGCAGCATGGTAAGGTGATAGCTTATGTAGCATGGTAAGGTGATAGCTTATGCTTCTAGATAGTTGAGGAAACATGAGGTGAATTATCCAACGCATGATCTTGAGATGGCTGCTGTTGTGTTTACTTTGAAGATATGGAGACATTATATGTATGGAGAGAAGTGTGAGATCTTCACATATCATAAGAGTTTGAAATATATATTTCAGCAGAAAGATCTTAACCTTAGGCAAAGAAGATGAGTAGAATTGCTTAAGGATTATGACTGTGAAATCTTGTACCATCCAGGAAAAGCCAATGTAGTGGCATATGTATTGAGCCGAAAGTCTTTGGGAAGTTTAACCCATATCTAAGTGAGTAGAAGATCATTAGTGAAGGAAATACATGAATTACATGATTCAGGAATCAGTTTGGATTTGTTAGATTCAAAAGTACTTTTAGCTCATTTCCAAGTCAAGCCAGTCCTCATTGAGCAGATTAGAGGAGCTCAAGACAAAGATCCTCAGTTAGTGAAGCTAAAGAATGATGTGGGATCTGAAAAGGCTCCAATATTTGTTGTGATTGATGGCATGTTGAGGCTTGATAATAGGTTGTGTGTTCCAGCAGTTGATGGTTTGAGGGATATGATTCTTAAGGAAGTACATCATGCTAAGTATAATATGCATCCAGGTGCAACGAAGATGTATCATGACATCAAGGATTCCTATTGGTGGAGTGGAATGAAAAAGGATATGGCTGAGTTTGTGGCAAGATGTTTGACTTGCCAACAAGTGAAATTTGAACACCAAAAACCTTCGGGTCTACTGCAACAGTTGCCTCTGCCAGAATGGAAATGGGAGAGAATAACCATGGACTTTGTTATGGGGTTGCCAAGGACTTCAAGTGGACATGACTCAATATGGGTAATTGTGGACAAAATGACCAAGTCAGCTCTCTTTCTGCTAGTCAAAATGACCTATAGAGCTTCTCAGTATGCATAGATTTATGTTGATGAGGTAGTGAGAGTTCATGGAATACTAGTTTCCATCATATCCAATAGAGGTACCCAGTTCACTTCAAGGTTTTGGCAGAAATTGCAAGAGTCTTTGGGTACTCGACTCGATTTCAGCACAACTTTTCATCCACAAATGGATGGGCAGTTCGAGAGAACTATCCAAACTCTATAAGATATGCAAAGAATGTGTATTCTAGATTTTGGAGGGAATTGGGATAAGCATTTGCCATTGATAGAATTTGCCTATAACAATAGTTATCACTCAACTATTCAGATGTCTTCCTAAGAAGCTTTGTATGGTAGAAGGTATAGGTCTCCTTTGTGTTAGAATGAAGTGGGAGAGAAGCATATAGAAGGGCCTAAATTGATTTAGTATATAGCAGAGAAAGTTCCACTCATAAGGGAAAGATTGAAGACAGCTTTCAGTCGGCAGAAGAGTTATGTGGACCCAAGGAGAAAAGACCTTCAGTTTGTGGTTGGAGACTTAGTGTTCTTAAAGGTCTCACCTATAAAAGGAGTCTTAAGATTTGGCAAGAAAGGCAAGTTATCTCCAAGGTATGTTGGACCATTTGAGATTTTGGATAGAGTTGGAGAGGTTTCATATAGGTTAGCCTTGCCACTGAATTTGGACAGTATGCATCCAGTATTTCATGTGTCAATGCTTTGAAAGTATGTGCCAGATTCTTCACATGTGTTACAAGCTCAAGTAGTAGATCTCCATCCAGACTTGACTTATGAAGAGGTTCCTGTGGCAATTATTGACAAATTGGTCAAAAAGTTAAGGAACAAAGAGATAGAAATGGTTAAGGTCTTATGGAAGAATCAAGTGATAGAAGAGTGCACTTGGGAAAGTGAGCTAGCAATGTGAGCTAGGTATCCCCACCTCTTTCAAGATTAAGTGAGTTCTTTAAATTTGAGAACAAATTTATTTAAGGGGGGAAGAATGTAATACCTGTTAATTTTTTTTTATTTGATGGTTTGTTGTGACCAGATTAGTATTTCGAGAATCTTAGAATGTGCGTCTGGGTAAGATTTTATGAGTCAGTGTTATGATTTCACTGGAATATTTAGATAAGTGTGAAATATAAAAGTTTTAGATTTATATTCTCTTATCTTTAAGTCTGTATGGTAGTTTTGTAAATTTTTTGTATGTGAAGGTTATGCTTTCTCGACAGAGCATGTGCAGTTCGTTAATTCTTGCAGTTAGTATGAGTATGTTATTGTTTATTTTGAGAATGTTAGAGGCTGAGTGAGTCAAGTGTAAGTATGAAAAAAATGTTTCTTTATGTGTTATATAGATAGTTTTAGAATTGAGGAGTTTGGATGTCAGTAGGTCATCTGCGAGCTGGTTTAAAGTGAGTTAGCGAGAAAGGTTTTCCAACTCGGCAGAATAGGTAAGGCGAGTTGGCTCCTTGTTTGCGTTGCAAATATAGATTGAGCGAGCTGGATTAGTGAGATTTTCAATGGTGGTATTTGGCGAAGTGGAATTTGTGAAGTGACATTTGCCGAGGTGGCAATTGACGAAGAGGAGAATTGGAGAAGTGGGATTGCCGAGGTGGCAATTGGTGAAGTGGGATTGATGAGGTGGTAATTGGCAAAGTGGAGAATCAGTGAAGTGGGATTGTTGAGCTGGCAATTGGTGAAGTGGGATTGCCGAGGTGGCAATTGGCGAAATGGAGAATTGGCGAAGTGGGATTACCGAGGTGGCAATTGGAGAAGTAGAGAATTGGCAAAGTGGGATTGTCGAGGTGGCAATTGGCAAGGTGGAAAATTTGCGAAGTGGGATTGCCGAGGTAGCATTTGGCAAAGTGGAAAGTGGCAAAGCCGGGAATTAGCGAGGCAGTGGCTTATTTAATAGAGAAGCAATAGCCATCCCTTTCATGATAAATTCTTCTCTTTCCTTCTTTCTTCTTCATTTCTTCTCCCATCTCTCTCCAATCTGTTCCATTTATTTTCGCGTTAATACTCAGGATTAATGCATTAAATCATTATATTCTCTCATTTAAAAAGGCTTCAGTCATCATATAAAGGTCAAGATTCTTTAAGGACTCATTTTAGAAAAATAAGGTAATTTTCTCCAAACTTCATTTTTCTTTTAGAATAAGATTTTTGTAGTTAGAATAATTATTTATGAGTTATATAAAACCAGTTAAGAGCATTTAAGGATATTAATTATGGTTGATCTGGAAGATACGAGAAATTTATAAGTTTGATGAATAGTGACTACGTTCATAATTTCAAATTTTCTTTAAAAGGTAAATTAAATTTATGTTAAGGATCAATAATAGAGACTATAAGATGGTTAAAAATTTTAAGGAACCATAATATGTATTATTAATTGAGGAAATCCTAATTTATAAAATCTGGGTATTTGTTTATGTTTGGATAGTTCGAGGATTTGATGAGGCTAGTTAATTAATCAATTATTGATCAGTACAGTGGAAAGATTTGCTGAGAGGTAAGTTATGAATTACATAAATGTATATTTCCCTTTACAAGATGAATTGTCAAATATATATATATATCTATTCCCTGTGATATGTCATTAATATTTTTGATGACCTACTTATAAAATCCTTTAATATATGATAATGACTTGGTTATTTCCTTGGACCAAGATCATAAATGAGCCTTTGATATAAATACTAAATGGCCTCTTGACCAAGTTTAGATTTGTTGAAATTTCATTTTATATATATATATATATATGATCCCTTGAGATACATATGAATAGAATGCTTTTCCCAATGAGAGTAAATTCATTGGTCCATGTGCATAATAGGAGCCCAGCTGATAGGGTTTTTATCAGTGTTCCACCTAGAGGGGGCCATGAGCTCTAGGCATATGCCCGCGGAAGCATATGTGCCACATTAAGATAGCAAGGCTACTGATATGTTATGTTATGATATCAGTTCTATCATATTAGAGATTTGATAATGCCATCCTTTGCAGGCATTTTCTTTTATGTTCTAAATGAAAACCATGACATGATTTGATAGTGTTATTTATTGTAAGCA
>CANXYC010070794.1:0-23734 GCA_948193065.1 Aleurites moluccanus
AAATGAGTTGGCCAAAATTCAAAGAAAATATTATTGTCTTTAGCGAATTGATTAACTGAAAGTAAATTTTTAGTTATACGAGGAACATATAACACATTATTCATATTTAAGGAACCATGTGAACAAGGAAAAGAAACTTTGTCAAGATGAGAAATTTGCAAACCTTGACCATTCCCGACATGCAATTGATCACCGCCTTTGTATTCAGAAACACTGCTCAATGTGGAGATATCAGGGGTAACATGTGAATTCGCACCCATATCAGGATACCAAAGATGATGATCACGACCATGATTATTGTAATGAGAGGGAGAAGTGCCACCTGAAAAGGTAAAATTAACATGGGGTTGAGACTGTTTACGAGATTTATTAGAGTACCGGCGACGACAACGATCAGCAGTGTAATTGCATATGCCACAAATCTGACAAAGGCCCTGAAAACCACGTTTGTAATTCAGATTGAAAGAAGAAGCTTGGCGTGATGCTTGAAGAGGCAGCTGTTGTGATATCGGCAATAGCTGTTGTTGTGGGGTTGGCAGTAGCCCACCCATAGTGGATGATGACTGTGACATGGAGAAGGTAGATGGGCCAGACCTATTCAGGTAATTAGTAACATGAGTATTCATACTATTTAGAAGAATTTCATGAGCCATAAATTGCCCATGAAGTTCATGAAATGGGACTGGAGTTGGGCGAAAATTAAGAGCAGTAATAATGCTATGATAGTCACTCTCAATATTTCGATAAATAATAGCCTTAAATTCAACAGGGAAAACTGTCCTTCCTGCATCTTGTAATTTATCTGCAAGAGATTTGGCTTTGTTGAGATAAGAGCTAATAGAGAGATCATTTTTCTTGAGTTCTTGTAACTCAATATTGAGTTGAAGTTGACGATTCTGATTAATGGCTCCAAAAGCATGAGCAAGAGTCTGCCATACCTGTAAAGATGTAGTAAGGCCAACCACATATGAAAAAATTTCCTCAGTAAGATATGAGAGTAACCAGGAATGAAGCATTTGGTCATGTAAAAACCATGTTTCATAGGCAGGATTTGAAATTTCATGAGGATTTTCACCAGTACTCAGAATAGTTAAAGGAGGAGGAGAAGTAGTTCCATCAATAAAAGAGATAAGTTTTTGATAATTAAGAAGGGGAATAAATTGAGTTTTTCAAACTAGATAATTTTTGCTGATTAATTTTATGGAGAAATTTTGATGAGTGTGGGTAGAGGAAATAAAAGAAATTGGGTTAAAGGATGAATGAGTAATAAAAGCCATTAGAAAACAATTATGAAGGACTATGAAAGACAAAAGAAATAAGAATTATTGAATGCACAGAGGAAGAGGGAAAAAAAATTATAGATCTCGTATGAGTATTAGCTCTGATACCATGTTAAGATTATTGTGAGAAGTTTGTATTTTATTCTTCTTTAAATTAATTAAAGGAGTACAGTCTTATTTATACACATCTAATAAAATTAAAAGAGAAACAAATATAGAACAAATAATGATTCCTAATTAATACAAGTGTAATTCCTATTCTACAATATAGGAAATATACATAATTCTTAATACAAGTGAAATTCCTATTTTACAATATAGAAAGTATCTCTAACACTGGTCGCCATCCATTATTAGTTAAGGATACTCTCTCATCTACATTAGCTTGTATCCTTGCATTAAGACAATGGGGTATTGGTGAAAAACAAATCAACAAAGGTAAATATATTTTTTTAATTCACAATTTCACCACAAATAAGAAGTGAATAAAAATTATTTATTTTGTTGTACGCCTGCAATTCATGGAGTTGAATTCTTCTTCATTAATTGACGAGAAGCAACACACACCAATTGGATTTGATATAATATTTCCTTGCATGCTTGAGCATGCTAAGGATTTGGCTTTGAAACTACATTTGAGATCAGAATTTATCAATGCAATGCTCTGCAGGAGAGATTTGGAGCTTAGAAGGTATACTTATTCTGATGCTTAAACTTGGCTTACACATCTTTTCAAAACAATATGCAAGAAATTTTCTGGATCTGTTTCTATAACCTTGTTAAAAATTTAGGTTGGGTGATCACTTGTTTGGTAAGTAATTTAGTAATTTTTGAGACTAGGGTAAAATAGGCTTCATTTCTTGAAACCTGAAAAATCTTACATTTAAATGTTTTTTTACAAATGGAACTATGGTTAACTTGTGTCAAAAGAAATGTGTATTCAATTTTGAAGCACTTTTAATTTAAGACATTGGAAAGGTCTTATTTTCATGTGGTCTCTGTCTATTGGCTGTGGCAACAACACAGAGGGAAGGGAAGCCTATTTAGCATATGATTCAGAACGAATTGGAAAATTACAGGATTGGAAAATGGTCACGAAATATCAAAGAAAGAATGGGTCACTTTTCAACTCACCATCCACCACTGCTGCTGCTTTTCGTCATCTTCAGAATGCTAATTGCCTTCATTACCTACGATCAGTCTTAGATAAATTTGGAAATGCAGGTACATACGCACAACAGTACATAGAGCCACATATGCAATACCTTCCTACTTTTTGACTAATGAATTTCCGTTGATCTTTCAGTTCCAACCATTTATCCTTTGGATACATATGCTCGTCTTTCAATGGTTGATACTCTTGTAAGGTGGGGAATTGATCAACTTTTCAGAAAGGAAATAAAAACTGTACTGGATGAAACAAACAGGTAACATTCCACGTTCACTTGGAAATAAAAATATTTTTATTTTTTAATTTGTCAAAAATAAAATAAAATGTAATTAATTAATAATAAATGACAAGAGTATTTATATATTTTTACTTACCTTATTAACTATTTTAAAGTTAACTAATGAAAAAATTAGACGGAAGGATTCTGTGATATATTGTGACATTTATCGAGCGTGAGTTAGCGTATTTTTAAAAATTTAGGGAGAATTTAGCGTATTAAATCATTTTATAAAGAGAAATTGGTTAAAATTCTGTCTAAATTAATGTATCTAACCATCTATAAATTTTCTTGAAGAGGTTGTGATGAATTCTAAATAATATAATTGTATCCATCTCTAGGTTCTATCAATAAAATTTTCTAATGTTTGACAGAAGTAATTCGTCATATTCTTTTTACCTTCAGCAAATTCATCATTAGATTTTGACAGTTCTTATTGACAGATTCCTACATATGGATTCAGTAACATCTAAAATTAGACGTGGCATTTTTTTTTTTTTTAAAAAAAAGGTACCTTTGGAATTTTTACGTAATTTGGGCTTTTGTTATTACTGGAAACCATGAATTAGCAAACAAACAGATACTGGCTGCAGGGGGACGAAGAGATTTCTAGATTTTACTACCTGTGCGATGGCATTTCAATTATTGCTGAGATAGAAGAGTTGGTGTTCGGTTATGTCTAACATGTCATTTTATCAGTAAAGATATAATCAGATTAGCATGTGGTGCAGATATATTTGCTCAATTCACTGAGGAATGCTTCTCCAATTCCCTTGGAGGATATCTAAAGGACATAAGGGCTGCCTTAGAGCTATACAAGGCTTCACAGATAATTTATCCAGATGAATCACTTCTAGAAAAACAAGATTCATGGACAAGCCATTTCCTGAAACAGGAAATATCCAGTGCTTCGATTCATGCTGACGGACTCAATAAACAAATTACTGCAGAGGTAGTTTCTTGTTTGTGACTTGGTAATAGTCAAGTCCCTCAGGCAGCTCTGTTGCAGATGCTACCTTTCATCATTATTTCAGCTGCATGATGCTCTCAATTTTCCATACTATGCAGATTTGGAACGGTTAGCTAACCTGAGGAGCATAGAGAATTATAATGTAGATGGAACAAGAATTTTTAAAACCTCATATCGGCATACTTCAATTGTCTCTTTCTTTTTTTCTTTTTTCTTTTTTTTTGTATTTTCTCAAAATATTTATCTATAAAAATTTTAATTGAGGTAGAAAACTGTATGTATTTCTTGCTTCTCAGTAGGCTTACTTTCATATCATCACATGCTTGTCGTTCAAATATTGGGAATGAACATTTTCTTAAACTGGCGGTAGAAGACTTCAACATCTGCCAATCAATGCATCGTGAAGAACTTGAACATCTTGGGAGGTACATGTTCTTATATACTTAGATATGTAGTTGCTCAAATGTTAATGAAAGTTGGTCAACTGAACAAAAAGTCTGCTCTTTTTGTTACTATTATCTATAACTTTACTTGGGTATCATAGTTGTATTTAAATTCACTAATCATGGTCATAATGTGAAATTCACTAACTGGTAGTTATCACTTCTATATTTATTATGTGATGTGTGACAGGTGGGTTTTGGAGAAAAGATTGGACAAGTTAAAGTTTGCTAGGCAGAAGTTGGGCTATTGTTATTTCTCTATTGCAGCTAGTCTCTTTGCTCCTGAACTATCTCGTATATCATGGGCAAAAAATGCTGTGCTTGCTAGGGTTACTGATGACTTCTTTGATGTTGGAGGATCTGAAGAGGAACTGGTAAACCTTATCCAATTGATTGAAAAGTATGTCCTTTTCCTTCTTTGCTTCCTCAGTTTAGATCATTATCTCCTATTCAAGAACATGATTTGCAGAAAATGAAACACAGGTGGGATGTGGTTGGAAGCACTCACTTTTGTTGTGAGCAAGTTGCGATCCTATTTTCAGCACTTCACAGTACCATTTGTGAGATTGGAGACAAAGCATTCAAATGGAAAGGACGTAGAGTGACAAGTCATATTATCAAAGTTGTGAGATAAAATGCCTTGCATCAAATTATGTTTGTCACTATCTACTAAGGACATATTGAAGTTTTGGCAACAGTAGTGACAATTTTTATATTTGTGGAATTAGTATAACTAATCTGATAGTTTTATAATTTATATTATTTGATCCATGCAGAAATTCATCTGACATGGTAGCTTATATACCATAGCCGTTTTTTAAACTAGAGATAATCTGACTTATCTTTGCATTGCAGTGGTTGGATTTGCTGAAGGCATTGTTTACAGAAACTCTATGGTCGAGAAGCAAGTTGATACCTACACTTGATGAATATATGGATAATGTATTATGAGGTCTCGCCTGAGCACCCTCGTCTCGTCCAACTGAATGAAATCGGAAAACTCATTTTGGGACGATTTCTCACGGAAGAGGCGACCTTAGCACCTTTTAAAAATGATTTTGGCGTTTTGAAGTCGCCACCTTAAGTTATTTTTGTTGAAAAAATTTGAGGTAAAAAATCCATTTTGACTCCAATTTTATCCTAAAAGAAAAAAAGTGCACTAGTCTTTGAAGCCAAAGAGGATTTGGGGACTAGGTTTTCGGTTGAACTTGGCATCTAATTTTAATCTTGATTTAAAATATTTTCATGAGCAGTTTAAAGGATGAGATATAAAGATGCATGAGCAAGTTAGATGAATGGACGAAAGTGATAAAATAAAGCTATAAAGCAGTTAAGAGAGCGATAAATTAAATCATTACAATTCAAAAATCCCAAAATAGGGGATATCAATTCTAGCTCTTATGAGTTTTAGGTTGATCACACATTCCCCAAAAAATATATTCAACAGAGCAAAAATAAAGCAATTAATTAAAGAAGACGACTTTGATCTTTTTTAGATTTGAAGCCCTTACATAGCTTGCCTGCGTATCCCGTTGAATGGGAATTAAAACCCACGCAGTTCTTCCTTCTTTCGAAGGAGGGTTGATTTTATGCCCAATTTATCATGTTTTGGTTCTTTATTTTGATGCTCTATCAAACTAAAGAAGATAAGTTGTTTATTTTGATGCTTTATCAAAATAGGAAAAGTTATGAGACGATACCTTCTCCCTTGCTCTTTGGGGAGGAGGTGGCGGACGGCTTGCTCTTCCAGATTGGAGTTCCACCTTGGATTGGTTGAAGCTTGGGAAGATGGTCAGATTGTCTTTTATCTGATAATTTAAAAAGAAAACAAGCAAACCAACATAGTGATTTTATATTGAAAGCAATTTTGAGGCTCCACACGCCTCAGATTTAGTCATTCTTTAACTCAAAAAGAACTAAAGAAAATGAGTTACACATGCCCTAAAGAGTTATTCTTTAAATTCAAAGAGAGTTAAAAAAATAAGGAAAATAGGTATATGAGGGAGAAGAGAAGAAATCTAAGAAGGAAAATTCAACTTCAAAAGATTTTGGGGCCCTGAATAAGGTTGAAGGGGTCAAGTATTTATAGGCAAGCTGGTGCCACCGCTAGGGCCTTTGGAGGCATAGGAGCTCAAAGGGGGCGGTAACACTGACAAGGAGCCATGTTGCCGCCCCCAAGAGAGGGCGGTACAGCCCTAGGGGGGCGGCGAGCCTCTCAGTGGGGTGGCGGTGCCACCAGGGCCTTTGGTGGCACGGGCTGAGAGAGGGGGGAGGTAACATTGGCAAGGAGCCACGCTACCGCCCCCAAGAGAGGGCGGTGCCGCCTTGGGGGTCAGCGGCAGCGGCGCCCAAGGAGGGTGGCAGCTCCGGCCTGACTTCGTTTCAACGCGTTTCTGAGTCCGTCCGAGTGCGGGTTTGGTTCCAGTTTGTACCGTTCAACTTGGCACAAGTCCGAGGAGTGTAAAAAATGAGTGTTCACATGCATATGTATCATTTGCTTTAGGACCAATTGTCCTTCCAGCTTTATATTTTGTTTGGCCTAGACTGACAGAGGAGGATGTTAGAAATCCTGAGTTGTATGATCTATTCAAGGCTCTTAGTACATGTGGGCGTCTACTCAATGATTGGAGAAGCTTTCAGGTGGATGATTCTTTTTCATTGGAAATAAAAGTGAAATCAATGATCTCATGTCTAATACATATGGTTAATCTTTTAGTGTTACATTGCAGAGAGAATCCAAAGAAGGGAAATTGAATGTTGTCTCATTGAACATGGTTCATGGAAGTGGAGGTGTAAATGAGGAAGTAGCAATCAGAAAGATAAAGGGTTTAATTGCAGTCAAAGATGACAACTGTTAAGGCTAGTTTTGCAGGAAAGGGACAGCATTATCGCAAGACCCTGCAAAGAATTGTTTTGGAAAATGGTCAAAGTGTTGCACTTGTTTTACATGAAGGATGATGGATTTACTTCAAATGAGATGGTGAATGCTGCAAATACAGTAATTAAGGAACCCATCTCTTTTCATGAACTGTAAGTATATGCTACAGAATTTCTCAATTCCATGTTAAAAACTACATAGAATTTTCAGCCTATGATTGGAATTGTATTGTACTCCTTCCTTTTCATTTTAGTTGTCCGTTTTAAATAGTGCACGCAGATTAAGAAACTTCTCAATTATATGAAAAAATTAGTACGTATAACTAAATTATCCTTTTATTTAATTATCAAAACACTATCAATCCTTTATCTCAGTTCATTGACTATTGAGTATAAAATAAGGGTAAAATTGGTAAAAAAAATAATTAATATCTCATCCATTTTACAAAGGAACAAATAATTTGAAATAAGAAAATTTTTATAAAAAGGACAATTATTAAAATTGTTAAACCTTATATGGCAATTCTTAGAGGGGATGAATAGAAAATTTGAAGGCGGGCCGCGACGGTTTTAGACCACGAGTAGACCTAAGGTCACCGGAAATCCATATAACACAATAACAATTGCAATTACAATCATTTATTTTTAAATTCGTCCATTAATAATTAAAGTTTATTTAACCATTAATATGTTTACGAATATTTTGATAGAATTTCCTCTGTAACTTTAATATAAATCATAACACATTTTAATAATTACACAACCTGTAAAAGATTTGCACTCCCAAATGATACCATCCTTATACACTCAACTCCATAATTCAGTAAACATTCATGGTACTTCTAAGTACATTTAATTTTTCTTTTTCTTATGTTACGTTACATTTTAACCTTATTATTTTAGTATCATTATCTTTCTCATTAATTTAATTATTATTAATCATTAGGTATTTTTCATACTATGATTAGTATTCATCACACCGACTGTCATTAACAAATATTCATATAATATTTTTACATCATTAATCTATCTATATACAGTACCATGGAGCTCTAGATATTTATATGTATAACTTTTTAATAATTAAACACTACCTTGAAGCACTTGATCTTCCAAGTCGAAGAAGGAATGACTTGTATATAGTCATCTCAATTTTATACCTGTAAAATGATAAACAACTATAGAATGAGTATAAAGCAAATTGCATATCAAAGGTTAACAAATAGCAAATTTATACACCAAATATCATAAGCGGATAGGAATATATATAACAATGGGTGTTCAGGTAGGTTTAATGAAACATAGGAACTCGTGACATGTCCGTATAATAGATATAGAGGGTCTCATACACATGTAACACATATAACACATCTCGTGAAATACGTAAGGCAGGCCAGACCTCACGGCTAGGACAAATCCTTTCCTAGCTAGGAGGAGGACAATATACCCTATCCAGTGGGTCACTGTGTATAATGCCGATGATTTTCACCTCACTACCCCATCGGTATAGTAGCTCTGCCATACTAACATGTATAATAGGTCAATGGGAATAATAACAATATCAAGTATTCATGTGGAAATATAAAGATGCAAGGGTCATTCAATGTATTTACACATATGGCTTATTATTAATAGAATCAATACATTTAAACATGTTCATGTCTTTCGATAAACATATAATTGGTTTCATTCTTGAAACATAAATAGGTAATCAATAATATTTAATGTGATATATATAGGTGAACATTTGGTGTGCATTATCATTAGGTCATTATGGTGTGAATTCAATTAAGTTCATATCACAAATTGGGGTAAACAATACAATAGGCAATTCAACTTCAATAAATGTTTAATAGCAATGATTTTCAACTTAGGCTTGGCTCATCAATAATTATAACAAGAAACATTTAGTTGTCAAGGGAAATAGTTCATACACATTCAATGAATCATGATAAGATAAAGAACATACTCAATGATGCATAGTTAACTCACCTTAGCTTATTACTTATACATTTCCAATTCCTTCCTCCTTGTTCCATAGCCTTAACACTTATAGTACTCATTATGTCTCTTATTCTTTCTTGACTCTACATATCCAATTAATATCAATTTAGATACTAATTTACATAAAATTACTTTACTTATATTTATATTAAAGAAAATTCCTAAAATTTCTCAAATTTCTAAATTCTGCCTATATGGAAATCCTCACTGGCAGGTTGTGTTCCGATTATCATAATTCTTTTTATACTTATCCAATTGATTCACTTATTATTAATAATTAAAATTAATATATAAGATTATAACATATCCAAAATTTACATTAAACCCATTACTATACAATTTATAGTGTCAATTTAAACTTAATCTCATAACCAACCATGTTGCCCCATAATCTGCCCTATAATCCTATTCTAGTAGTATGTACTGTTTTATCTATATCTCAATCTATACTTAATAAATTACTATAATTATTTTTCCTATTTAAAATAGACATATAATATTATAACATATCTAAATTTCATGTCATTCTGATTACTTTATCATTCTAAACAATTTATCAAAATTGAGCCTACTATTTTGTAGTCTCTATCTAGACAGAACCTGTTCCTCTATCTATAATTTAATCCATGCTCAATAAATTGTAAAATAATTTTATAGACATTTATTTAAGATATAAATTAACATTTCTCATTTTTTACACTTTTTCTAATTTAGACTTTGAGGCCTCCATATCATTGAAACTCAGTAACCTATGTTCTGTTTATCAGTCAATTTTGGCAGGTAATATTTATGACCTAATATCTCATAAACCACAAGTACAATTACAAAATACTTTTACAAGATTATAGATAAGACATAAATGAAAACTTTTCATGTTAAACACTTCTTCTAATTATGTCTCTATCGTTCTCTATAATAAAAATACAGTAGCAAATTTTCAAAAAACCTAATTCTCGCCAGTCACGATTTTTATTCAATTACTCTCTCCTTACTTATAATTTCTTCAATTTATTTTCAGCTAATTAACATATTTATATACAACTTTCATGTTTTGACCAACCTCAAATTTATTCATTAAAAATTTGAAAACTACTGCCTAAAAATAGATTTCAGAATCCTTATAAACCCTAATTTATCTCTATCTTTCTTAGCTCAAATCATTCAATTCTCTACTAAATTAAACTATAACACTCTTAAATACAATTAAAAAGGCTAAGTTTAGAATTATTACCTTGCACTTGGATGATTATTTTCCTTCTTTTTTCTTTCCTAAAACAATTTGACTTACTTTCCTTTAACTTTCCTTCTTCACTCTTCTTTCTCTCATCAATTTCTTATCTAGCTTGGTTGGTTTCTTTGGAAGAGATGGAAGAGTATTTTTGGTTATTTTGTCTCAAATGGTTTGGCCAAAAACTCCTGAATATGGTAGCTACCTCTTCTCTTTTATACACCAAAGTCAAAGAAATAGGAATTGTGTAGAAAATTTTAGGTCTTATACACTTGTACATTTTCTATCCAATTAACATAAAAAATTTTATTCAAATTTCCTTCCTTCCACACACTTGGCTAGCCACTCTTCGAGGTATTCTCCATAATTTTTTATGCCAAAAATAAAATTTTATTATGGGTCCCACAACTTTGCTTAATTACACTTTTGTCCGAAATTTTTCTTAATTGTATTTTGACCCTGAAACTTCTTGTAATTTATTTTGTCTATTCTGTTTAAATTCAACTATAAGTGTGGGGAGTAAAATACCTTATTTTGGGTTGTTCTATCATTTAAAAATACTTTGGGTCCGATTTTATATCCTAGATAACCTGTTTCTAAAAAAGCCCCTAATATTACCTTTAATTATAATTCTTGCCACTCTATTGATTTTCAGTGTTCCAAAATATTTTTCAACTCTTTCTTTTCACCAAAAATTCACATAAATATAGATGACTCTTTACCCCCTGGTTTGAGTCAGAAATTCTTAAATAAACCATACTGCTATTTCCCTGGGCGGTATAATTAACATCGGTATTTTCTAGGACAGTGTCACAAAAGTAATCTGGTTGAGGTTCAAAAATTCCTGAGTGTTACACTCTACCATTCTCTGTATATTTCAATAATTGATTGAGCATATTCATACTTAAATTAATACCATATCAGTTATTATAATCCACTATATCTATCTACTATACTGTTCCACTAGATATTGTTCTGTCTGCTGGGGTGTTACATATTTAATGCAATTTTCATACTCTAAGTGCAATATATTATCAATTGCAATGCAAATAATGTAAAGGGATTAAGGGATAGAGCATTCTTAACCCGTTTTTATAGTGATTTGGAGCAAACTCTTCTCTTACATTCACTTATCATAAGTCCTTAATTTAGAGTTCCACTTTAATTGAATTTGCATCCAATCACTTATTACACTCTAGTTAATCTAAGATTTTTCCCTTGCAATAGATTTATGAGATTTCCCCATCATAAGAGCAATGGGGTCAATAAGGGTAAATTAGCTATAAAAAAAATTTAAATGAACAAAAATGGGATAATCATGTCAAGTAAAATATAATTAAAAGCTTTTTGATCCATCAATTTAAATAAAATAAAATTTTCAAAGGTAAGAGCATTTCACTTTAGGCATTATTCTTCTTCAATTTTTTATTCTTTTAAACTCTTCATCCACCACAACAATATTCCATGAATAAGCAATATTTAATAATGAATTTTATCTTTTTCTTCTTCTTTTTTCTCTTTTATTTTTCTTCTTCTTTTTTTCTTGCTTCCCCCACACTTATTTTTCAACATAGTGGTATTTTTGATTTAACAAGAACAACACCTTTCTTCATAAGCTCCCTTTTAGTAAGAACTTCAAAATTCTCCTATTTATTACTCAAATAAGCTTTTTTAACAAAAAAAAAAAAAATCTAAACTTAACATTATTATCTCACAAAAATGGTAAGAAATTAATAAGGATATTAATAGAAAGAAAACAAAGTTAAAAATTAATAGAAGATTCAAAGGGGTAAACTATGGATAAAAATTAAAATAAGGGTGGATATAAGTAATATGGTTAAACAAACAATACCTAAATCATATCTCTCTTTCAAAGTAAATTCAAAATTTTGCCTCAAAAGTTCACAAAAACATGTTCTAAGATAGGTGAGGCAAATGAAGATATAAATTGTGTAGAAGCCCTATCTAAGTAAGCATACACAATTTCAATGCAATCAATTTAATGTAAAACTCATTAAAACACAACTTTAATGAAATAATTTTTTTTATCACAGATAGTTGCTCAACCTAAAATATTTCAATAAATTATTCATAAATATCAATTATAATATATCATTGGACTTCATCAATTATTCAACACAAGCATATTCATTGGCATTCATAAAAATAAAGACAAACTAAAACTCTCCCCATACTTGCTATTGATATTGTCCTCAATGTCAAAGAGAAAAATAAAAGAAAGAAATACTCCCTCTTAAAGAATCCACACTTGTACACTAGAGGTACATTATACTCCTTTGTTTCCTCTAAGACATTAAGAAATAATCTCAAAGCAATATAAGGGGTTAGTCACACACGTAACATAAAATAAAAGAAAATAAGATATTTAAAGATTAGAACATGGGTTGCTCCTAAGAAACGCTTCTTTATTGTCAATAGTTTGACATTTTAGTAAGATCTTGATCAATGAGAATCAAAAAAGGGATAAACCATTCCTTTTGGTGCAATATCCCCCATGAAATATGACATAAGATGTTGTCCATTGATCTTAAAATTGTCAAAAGTCTCATTTGAACTTTCAATATCTTCATAAGGATAGATTTTTGCCATTGAAGGAGGAGGAAGTGATCCATCTTTGCCTATTTCTTCAAAACTAAACCTTTTATGGAATGGCATTGGTGTGGTCGCCTCCAATGTATAAGCATATGCAACTACCTCTTCTTTCTCATCCTTTGTAGTTGCATTGTTGACTAGACAAGCTTTAAGAGGATCTTCAAAGTACTTTTTCTCAAATACCTCTTGAACTAACAAATCGATAATGTCAACACTAAAGCAGCTGTCAGTGATATTTGGATACTTCGATACATTCTCTATTTTGAACACTACTTACTCATCTCCCACTCTCAAGGTCAATTTCCTTTGCTTCGCATCAATCAATGCTCCAGCAGTTGCCAAGAATGGCCTACACAGAATCTATGGAACTTCTACATCCTTATCCATATCTAAAACAACAAAATCCACTAGGATGTAAAACTTTCCAACCTTAACTAACACATTCTCAATAGTCCCAATCAGATACTTAACTGATCAATCCGCCAATTGTAATGTCATTTTGGTTGGTTTCAATTCTTTAAAGCCTAGCTTCTCACAAATAGAGAGCAATATCAAACAAATACTCACACCCAAGTCACTTAGAGCCTTTTTAAATTCAGTTTCTCCAATGGTGCATGAAATGGAAAAACTTTTCAGATCCTTAAGTTTTGGTAGAAGCTTGTTCTAAATAATAGTACTATACTCCTTTGTAAGTTCTACAATTACATTTTCTTCTAGCTTCCTCTTATTGGACAATAACTCTTTTAAGAATTTTATATATTTTAACATTTGAGCAAGGGCCTCAGCGAAAGGGATGTTGATGTGAAGTTGCTTGAAAATCTCCAAAAAATTTCCATACTACTTGTCTAATTTGTGATTCTTCAACCTTTGAGGAAATGGAATTGGTGGAACATAAGGTTGAATCTTTTGTGTTGTAGGCACCTCTCCTTTCTTATCTTCCTTGACCATATTACTAGGAGATTCTTCCTTGAATTGTACTTTCTTAGGTTCCTCCTTTCCTAATTGCTTTCTAATTCTCAATGTGATGGATTTACATTGCTCCTTTGGGTTCACTTATGTGTTACTGATAGTGAACCCTGACTTCTGTTAGACACAATGTTGGCCAACTAACCCATTTGCACTTTTGAATTTTTGATTACTGATGCTTGATTATGAAGTGTAAAGTTGGTTTTATTCATGAAATCAGATGTTGACTTGTTCAAGCTTGCCATAATATCTTTCAGGTTTGACTTCTTCTCCTAGGGTTACATCTGATTTCTTTGTTGGAAAACCGGAGGTTGAAATGGTATAGTTTGTCCCCCTTGATTCCCTTGCATTGGTGGATTCAGTTGATTATTTTGATTGCTCCATGAGAAATTCGAATGATTCCTCCACCCAAGGTTTTATGAGTTCATGTAAGGATTGTTTTGTTGAACTAGTTGTCTGTTGAAATTTGGCACATACTGAAATTATTCCATAGTGGAACACTTGGTAGTAGCATAGTTATCTTCACATAAATCACAACTCACAAAATTGTTAGAAATAACATTCACTTGACCAATATTATTATTTCTTAACAATTTAAAAAGTGTGTCAAATTTAGAATTTACCATCGCCATTTGATCTACCTCATAAATTCCAATAGCTCTCTTATGATGGCCTCTCTTATTGGCCCATTGATGATTGTTAGAGGCAATTTCCTCTATCAAATTGTATGCTTCATTCGCTGATTTATTGATCAAGGCTCCACCAGCTGCTGCATCAAGGGTTACCTGAATTGTAGGTGATAGTCCACCATAGAATGTCTGCATCATTGTATAGTTGTCAATCCTATGATTCGGGCATCTTCTTTATAACCTTTTATATCTTTCCCAAGCCTTATATAATGTCTCTCCTTCAAACTGTCCAAAATTGAGTATATCATTTTTGAACTTAAGCATTTTCTCTGGTGGAAAATACTTAGTCAAAAAGGCCTAGACTAGCATCCTCCAATTGGTGAAATAGTTCGTCGTATGCTTGTTTAACCAGTCCTTGGCTTGATCTCTTAAAGAAAAGGATAACTACATCATCCTAATGGCCTCATCAGATACGCCATTGATCTTGATCGTGTTGCATAGCTCCACAAAATTTGAAATGTGGGCATTTGGATACTGCAATTAACCCCTCCAATTTGCTTGTTGGACACCATATTAGTTAGAGCGGGTCCAACTTAAGGTTGTTGTTATTTATAGCTAGTCTAGCTATTCTAGATTGTGTCCCATTCAGATTAGACAACACATAGTCCCTCAGAGTTCAGGCTTATGGTTGATTATGAACTGTTGGTTCATGAATATCTTGTTGCATCTCATTCCCTTATCCATTTGCTTTAGCGGCCGCCACCACTCCTGCTGCTGCTGCTTCAGCTTGGCATCTTGGATCCACCATATCACTCATTGTTTGTTATTGCTTTTGAAGTCTTGCTTCCTTCTGATTTCTCTTGCATAATTTTTCGATCTCTGGATTGAAATGTTTAAGGTTTTCCGATCTAAACCTTCACATAAAACTATACAATCACAATCAAGAACAAGCAAGATCTATTAAAAAAATAAAATAAAAAAATGAATTTTATAAATTAATAAAGAAAATATTTGTTATTGATATTGACATAATTTTCTCCTTTCCGGCAATGTGCCAAAAAATTATTGGACATTTCGCAAGTATATGAATCGTTCATATAAATAATAGTGTGTGAGTGAGTGTCGTGTTCCACAGAGAGACATGGTCAAGTACCAAAATTAAATACTTTTCAATTATTTAGACAAAATTAAAATTGATCGTTGAAATAAAAATTAAAACAATATTAAAAATTAAAAATAATTTAATTTTGAATTTTGAAAATTGAAATAATTTTAATAAGCCTAAAATTTAGACTTCGTCAATTGATTTTTTTTTCTAACTCATAATTGATTATCCAAAATATCAAGTTAATGAATTAACTGCTCTAAATTATTGTAATTCTCTCTCAAGCAACTACAAAATACTTACATTAATTCCATGTATACTCTCGTGATAATTTAGATAATGTAAGCCCATTAAGTTTTTTAGCAATTTCTAACCCCTTAAAGTGTGCTCCAATCTCTTGGCAACTTGATTCCTTAGGTTATTGATTTAATGAACTAATACCATACATGATCTCTTGATTTATCATGTGTTATCTTAAATAATGTCTAATAGTGGTCAATTATCTAATATTTATAATTCTAAATCAATAAATTAATCAATTCAATTTATGCACAAGATAATTAATCAATCATAGTTGAATCATAAAATTAACAATTGACTACATTTATGTCACGACCCGTTTTCGGATCGCAACGGTCCTAGGGCACGGGAGATGCCAATAGCGACCGACACTCGTAGAACCCAGTATCACATGTACAATCTATAAACCACAATATATTATCCATTTTAGTTAGTTACCATCCATTTTGTTATTCTGTAATTCATTCTGTAATTTTTCTACAATTGGCTGTAACAATCCATATATCATATCATATGATCATCATATAACTCATAATAACATCATAAACATATATACATGTTCATTTCCTAGTTAACCCATACATATCCCATGGAGTAGCTAGATTATGAACATCAAAATAATAATATAAAAATCAAAATATATACATCAGACTACTGGCAGAAATCCTCAGATGACAGACGACAGGATTCTGCTATCTACTCCTCTTCTGAAATGGGTAAACAAAGAAAAGGTGAGTATATAAGATACTCAGTGAATCTATATGCATCAACAAATAAACAATAGGTAACAATGGAACAATAGTGCCAATAGGACAGATAACAGTATACAGAATCAATAATAGGTCACAGTATAGCCAAAGAACAAAGTATAGGCTCGTTATCATATGGAAAGACAGATAAAGGGATGGATTATATGAAATCATACAATCTCCAGTAATTAGTATGGACCATATGTGAACATATAGTCTCCAATAGCATATCAATATCAATAAGCATAAGACTGATTAGGTCTTATGGCCAGGACGATAACCCCTCATAGCTAGAGCATCAGTAATACAATGTGCACATCGCCGACAGTATTTTCCCACTACCCTGTCGGGTCGGTAGCTCTGTCAAGCTACATTAGGATCAATATCAAGAAATAATACATCAATGGATACCATTATGCAATAATGGCATCCTCCATATCAATAAGCTCAATATCAGTCAATCAATTATCAATATGGTTCATGGCAATGTAAAAGGTGACATACAAACATTGATACATGGTATGGTATTCAACAAAGATATGGAACAAAAGTTGGCTTGGTAAAGGAAAACGGTAGGCCAATTGGCATGCCAACATTGCTGGCAATAATGGCATTCAAATGGTAGGCCTATGGAATGCAAACAATAGGCCAAATACAAAATAAGCTAGGCATTTCATCAAAACATGGTGGGCATACAATGACAAGCCAATAGGTTAGGTTAGGGTGCAAAATTAACTTGCTCAATTCAACCAACAACAAGCCACATTTGAAATTATATAATAGGCATCAAGGAAATGATATTAAGCAATATGAAATGGGGTCAAATTGGCTATGGAAAACATGAAAAAAACAAGCAAAATATAAGGGCAATGAATAGTGCAAGTGGTTCAACCAACATACCACTTTTACAAATGAATTCCAATCTTAATTTCAACACAAATGTCATGTTAAAGGATGCATATAAGACTCACCTAAGCTTTCAAATAGCTTTAGAAAATTGATTTTCCCCACCAATCACCAATGAAGCCAATAGGCACACCTTTGATAAAATTTGAATTCTACACCAAACCAATCATCAATTAGTTACCTATTAACCTCCAATTGACTAATTCTAACATCAATTAACATAATAAAACACTAATTCAAATATCTAAGTTACACAACTTCCATTAGGTTTAAGAATTTAGGGATTACTATCAATTTGCATCAATTGATACAATCTAACTAAAAACCCATCAAATTCAATCTTAATAACATCTAATTGAACCATAAAATCAAACAAATAAACTTCTTACCTAAATAGGATGAAGTGGCCAAATTGATGAAGCCTTCACTCCTTGGTTTTCTTTGCTTTTTTTTTTTTCCTACAAATTGATGATGGAGATAGATATAACTAGGTTTAGGCTTAATTTTTCTATGAATTTTTCAAGAAATTTAATGTAAAAAGATGAAGAAATGATGAAGAAATGGAAGAAAGGTGGTTCGACCTATACAATGAAGAAGAAGAAGATGAAGCCTTTTTTGCCTAAATGTTCGTTATATAATTAAATCATATGGCAAATTACAACTAACTCCCCAAACTTCTATATATCACACTTTGGTCCAAATTCTTCTGTAATTTATTCTGTCAATTCTGTCACGATTTGGATTCCAAAGTGAGGAGTCAATAAGCTTATTTTAATTTATACTTATTTATAAAAATGGTTTCAGAGTCATTTTGTAACTCCAACGGACCAATTTTTACTATTCACCTTAAAGTTCCTTTTATTTACCATTTTTCCATTGGTTACTTTTTCAGTGTTCTTGAATGATTTTCACTTCTTTCTCTTTACCAAAATTACTCATGCATTATGATGATCTTTTACTCCCAGGTCAATTTCAGAAATTCTTCTGTTGACCGGACTGCTAATTTCTTGGCATTGTTCCCGACACTGCTACTTTCCGAAAAAGTAACTAGTTCGTTTTCTAACTGTATCTCTAAAATTCTTTCTCATCATTTCAAGACTTTTGAACCACATTCTGAGAACTAAATCATGCATATGAGTTAGAAATTTATAGGGTATTACAATTTAAATTCTAGAATAAGTAATTTAGCCAAGCATAATTGAAACACAAATTGAAAACTTTATTGAATTAATAGAATAGTTCAATATTGCTAAACAATTAAATTAAATAAAGACAAATGGAGTTAAGAATGAAAATTTTTTCTATTCGCCAAGATTTGATTTCTATTGCTAACCCTTCAATTTGAAGTTTTTCCTTACTTTTCTTGAATATTTTCCTCTCTAGGCTTGTTAAAAATAATTTTACTCTTTAACTCTTAAAAAAAAAATAAAGTTTTGAAAGTTAAATACTCATTTTTGCCTAAAAACTACTAGAAATTGAGTCACTTTTCAAAAAATAGCTCAAGTACACTAAAAAACAGGGAACCAATTTTCGATTTTTTGTCTCCTTAATCCAAAAACTAGGTCGAACCTCTTCAAAACTGAGTACCATTTTTGGAAGCAAATCTTCTTCAAATTTATTTTATTTTTGAATCAAATATCTTCATATATTTAATCTTAACTTCATACTTCAAAAATAAACAAAATCATATCAAATCTTCACAAAATAAAATAAAATAAAATAAAATAAAATCATAATAGAATATATTTATATTAACCTAAAAATACTACTAAAATAACACACATCAATATATTTCTTGGATTTTTCCCAACACAAAAAAATATCAAGAAGATTTGAAGTTTTAAAGCCTCTTAAAACTCTCAAGGAAGTTATTATAATGATTTGAGTTAAACTCAAAAGCTTTTACAACTAAACACTGATGATACAAGTTAAAACATTATATGTTCTAAAGATAGAGCAAGAGAAGATTTTAAATTTAGAAAAAAATGATCTCTTTGAAGAACTTATAATCTTTTTTTTTTTTGGTTTTTTAATTTTTTATATTTAGGAATATCACCCATGCATATATATATATGGTTGTTCTGAAGTGATAGTGATGTTTATCTGCTCCCATATAATTTTTAATGGCTAAAATATTTTACAGATTTTACTTGAAAACAATATATAATGCACGTTATTTTTTAATAACAATCATTATTTTACTCTATAATGTTGGTAACTTCCAGATAATATTCGTGAAATTCCTCTCTATATTGAAAGTCCCAAATTAATTCTCAAAGGGTAACATCCGTTATAAATTGGTAACGAGCGTTTGTACTACTTGATTGCCTTGATAAGTTACGCTGATGAATTACTTGAATAGTTAGTGAAATGCAGCAATAATGAGTGTGAAGGTTTAGTACCAAGTATGAATTTGCTCTCTATCCTAGATTCTTAGATTTAAATTAAATGTAAAGTTCGTTAAGAATGTGAAACAAGTGTTACCACTTGCATATGAGTAAAAACAACTTGACAACAAATGTTAAGTGTGTTAAATAACAAAAATTTTGTCATCATCAAAACACATATGGAAAGAACAATCTCACCCTTTTTTATGATAACAAAATTAAGTCATAATTAAATCTCAGTACTTAACCATATATATCAAGATGTATGTATTTCAAAGCTACTTTATATATATATATTATACAATTTTCAATTATCAATGAGTATGCACACAAATATATACATAATACATAATTGATTCAAGTTTAAGCTCCCCCTCAATTTGAAACTCCCCCTAAACATAATATCTATAAATTTCCCTCCTTTTGTCATTATAAAAAAGGTGAAGGCATTCTCAATATGTTTAATACATTTCACCCTTGATAAAGCATACAATATGCTCAATATATGCACACCATTCATATAACAAGAATAATCAACAAACTGAGTAAAAAAATATCATCAAACACATGAATAACTAGTGCAGATGGTTCAAAAATAAGCAATAACAACCTGCATATGCACAACCAAACTCAATATGATGAAGTTAACTCAAAATCGATTCAATTTGAAGCACAACAAAGCTAAATTTTAGCAAAATTTTATGAATGCATCCAATATAAGTATAAAGATCCAAATAGTATCCAAAAAGTTAAAACATATACAAGATCATCCAAAACTGAAATATATAATTATATAGTGTTAATGACAAGATAAAGTGTACCATCATCAAAACATATGTATAGGTGCATGATTATTAATAATCATCTTCCCTTTTTTTAATTCAAGGCAAACATAACTTGTACAAATATACATTATCTCCTTTTAAGTACCATCCATCCCTTTAAGTAACAATCAAAAAGCATGCAAAAAATAATCTCCTTATTAAACAAAAATAATGACAATCAAATCTCCTTCTTTCTGTCAAAATCAATAGGGTAAATAATTTATTAATTTTCTCAAGTACTACACTCACACACTTAAAGTACCAAAAAAGATAAGATGCATAAGCAAAATAACATGACACATCATTTGGTAATACATAATATTGAATGAAGATGGAATAATAAAAATTCACAAGAATTTCATTATTTCATGTATCAATCATTACAAATACAACACATAGTACAAATTTAGCACATATAAGGAAACTATCATTTAAATATCAATGATTATAGGAAATAAAAGATATTTTTACCTTAGATGTTTCTATAGAGTCTAGAATCAACACTATAACCTTTCTTATCAAGTTTTTTTTTTTATGTGCTCATTGGTGTAAACTGATGCTATGTTTTTATTCCAAATCTTTTAGAAGTTCCTTGACCTCATTTCTCTCCCTTGGATGTTGAGAATCTCTTTGTTGATGAGTGGTCTCTTAAATGCATATTCACTTTCAATCTCTTTTTCTTTCACAATGCTTTGGATTTGATGTTCTTTCTATCCATTTTTTTGGCCTTTAATCTAGTGAATTTTGGCTTGACATCAGTCATATACTTTGAGCATCCACTATCAAGCACCCATTTGTTCTTTCCCTTTGAGTTCTCCTACAAAACAAAGGGTATTTCATATTTTTGTTGGTATCCAAGTGCTTTGGGGTCATCCTTGTTAGTTCCCTTAGGAGCCCTAACATTTTTAGTGATATGTTTTAATTCTCAATTCCTATTTAACACGTTGTGGCATCTTTTATGGCGATGGTCCAAATTCAAACCTAAGGTATATCGGTAAGGATTAACCAAACCAAGGAAAGGAGTCGCCACTCGATTAAAGATATAACGGAAACCACTAATGTAGTGCATTTCCTTCCTTTAGGAAATGAGTGACGATTTTATCATTGGCTAAGCACCAGGCCGCCTAATTCAGAGGTCCAGGTAAAGAAACTGTGTACAAATTGGGAAATGTGTTAGGCATCCCAGCCTGCCTAGCCATTAGTTAGCCTCCCTATTTATCTAGAAGTCATAGATGACCTAGACTTAGATACAACATTAAAAGAAATAAACCATAAGCCAAAAAAGTAAGTTATATCATGGCATATGCTCGACCATACTATGAACCAAACCAAACATAATTCCCAGGAAAGATTAGAGGAGTCACTAATGGTCTCACTGAAAACCCAACCTCTTTAGAAAAAATTATACGAGGTCTAATAAATTATACAATCTCACAAGATCACGCCTAAAGATTTCCTAAAATGTTCATGTTCATTGCACTACATCTATTCGCACTATTCCTAAAGAAATGGGAGGAGAAATGAACCGTATATGTAATACCCTAGGAAGCCCCATCTTGTAAGTATGAATTGATTCTCAATTTATGATTTAAAAACATTAAAATAATAGAAAATAATTTTAGAGACACAGTTAGAAAGCAAATGCAAAACTTTTCCGAAAATCGTCGTTGTCGAAAACACAGCCGGGAAAATAGCAGTCCGGCTAATTTAAGAATTTTTGACCTAAACTAGAAGGATTAAATAAGTCAATTTTATGAGAAATTATGGTGAAAAAAAAGAGTTGAAAAATATTTTGGAACACTGAAAATAAGAATAATGACAAAATTGTAAATAAAGGTAACTTTGGGGGTAATTTTGGAAATCTACTATTTGGGATCCAAAAATGACCTAAAACTATTTTTAAAGGATAGAATAACTTAAAATAAGGTATTTCACTTCCCACACTTGAGGTTGAATCTAAACATAATAGACAAAATAAATTACAGAAAGTTTTGAGGTCCAAAATATAAATAAGAAAAATTTTGGGCCAAAAGTACAATTAAATAAAGTTATGGGACCCACCCTTTCTAGAAATAGGCTAAGGTGGCTGGCTATTATGGTGGAGGAGATAATTTTTTGATAGAAAAATAATTAATTGATTTATTAAATAATTAAATAGGTGCCAAATAAGCCAAATTCTAGAATTTTCTATTTTTTTTATCTTCTATTTTTGTTAGCTTTTGAAAAGATGAGAACTATATGGTAGCTGTCATTTTTTGAGAAGGGAACCAAAACATAGAGGGGAAAAAAACCAAAGAAATATATCTTCCAATTTTTTCATAGAAATCAACCAAAAATAGCTAGGAAATTGAAGAAAGAAGATGAGGGAAGAAAAGAAATTGGTATTCAAGCTTTATGGAGAAAGAAAGAAGATGGAATTTGAGAATTTAATATAAGATAATGATTCTAAACTTATCATTTTTAATTGTATTTAAGAGTTCTATAGCATGATTTTGTCACGACCCAACTTAGGAGCCATGACGGTCCTAGCGTATGGGTGATGCTTATGCTACCGGTACCTTAAAGAACCCAAATAACTATACTATATGGCATGCAATTCAATAACAAGCTCAATATGGCTTGACAACTCTATAAAAATTGGGCAGCATCTCCTCTATATAAGGAGTATGCCCAGCTGAAAAACAAGTAATTAAGCACTTCCACTATATACTTCTGGATCTCCAATATCATCTCAATGTATACATCTGTGTACTAGATCATATTCATTCATATCATCACATATTTATCAATATCTCTGTATCTCAAGCTTTATCCATGCATAGCATAATACTAATATGCAACAACATAAACATATAATCTCATACATATATATTCCCCTATTTACTTTACATTACCATGGAACCTCTATACTATACAAATATTTACATATGCTTTTGGGACTAGAATTTACATGTCACTGAATAGTACAATTCCAAGGCGAGGATAGGAGATGCCTATGGAATTCG
>CANXYC010070826.1:0-14115 GCA_948193065.1 Aleurites moluccanus
TTAATTATCTAATTTAATTATTTGCATATGATGTATTTAATTAAATTAGGACCATAGGATTATATTCAGAATATGATCAATAGGTCTAAAGTCAAAGGAGTGTTTTTGACTTTTTCATTAATGGCATTATTGTCATTAAACTTATTGTTTTAATCTAAGTTGTTAGATTAAAACCTAGTTGGTCAAAAGACTTATAAATATGATGAGATCATAATTAAGTTAATAAGAAGTCATAATACATCTTTTCGGCCGAAAGTTGTTGAGAGAAAAACATAAAGGTTTCGGCCTACTCCTTGACTTCTCCATAAGTGCAGAAATTTCCCTTGACTTGCACATAAGGGTTTGTGGCTTCTCTTTCCAAAAAGGCTTGTTGTTTGATCTTCGCGTGGATTACTAGTCAGGCTTTCCTGGTCTCATGGAATGATAGTGGTTTGCTACAACCCTTTCTTGGTGATCAAGTGAAGAAAGAGTTTCAAACACAAAGGTAAAAGATATTGAATACTTAATCTAATCTTTGATTTTAATCAACATAGAGATCTTGGATTGGGATTTTTTTTATTTTTTGCTGCGCCTAACGACCTAAATCCCATCACAGCAAGCTCCCTAGGAACCCCTACTAGCTGCACAGGAGTCGGTGCCACTGGAGCTACCTTTGGTGCCACAAATGGAGGCACTACTGTTGGAGCTGGAGGTGGAGGTACATGCTGACGGTCCCGCCTCAAATCAACCATCTCTCTGCATAACTCCATCAATCCCCTCATCATCTCCACTCTTCAGGGGTCATCGCCCCTCTCTATATCCTCTGTAGTCTGTCAGGATCTGGACGGACCCTCTGAAACTGATATCTCCCTCACCAAAGACTCATTAGAGGCAACCTCTGCCTCTCTGGTATCTTTGTCCCTCTTGTCAAACATCTCTATAATCTGTCAGGAAAAATGAAAACATAATTAGAATATGATAGAAACGCAAATTAATAACATATAACAGATGATAACAACAAAAGACGTCAAAGGAAATCCTATGCTCTATGGTATACTTAATTCTACCTCATTCTATACTTGGTCACTATTCCTCTATAATTCGGGTACTATTCATCTGTAACCTAAATTCCACTGCTCTGATACCACCTCTGTCACGACCCATTTTTGAAACCCGACGATCCTAGGACATAGGAGATGCTAATGGCGACCGGCACCCGTAGAACCCAGTATCACATGCATAATATATAAACCGTAATATATTATCTGTTTTACTTAGTTACCATCCATTCTATTATTCTGTAATTCATTCTATAATTTACTGCAATTGGCTATGATTATCAATACATCATATCATATAATCATCATATAACTCATAATATTATCACATACATATATACATGTTCATTTCCTAGCTAACCCATACATACCCCATAGAGCAGCTAAATTATGAACATCAAAATAATAATACAGAATCAGAATATATACATCAGAACAGCAAGCAAAAATCCTTGGATGACAGACGACAGGTTTCTACAATCTACTCCTCTCCTGAAATGGGTAAACAAAGAAAATGTGAGTATATAAGATACTCAGTGAATCTATATGCATCATCAAATAAACAATAAGTAACAATGGATCAATGGTACCAATAGGTCAGATAACATTATACAAAATCAGTAACAGGTAATACAATAGTCAAAGAATATAGCATAGGCTCGGTATCATATGGAAAGACAGATAAAGGGATGGACTGTATGAAATCATACAATCTCTAGTAGAATCAGTATGGACCATATGTGAAAATATAGTCTCTAGTAGCATATCAAGATCAATGAGCATAAGACTGATCGGGTCTTACGGCCAGTACCATAATCCCTCCTAGCTTCGGCATCAATAATACAATGTGCACATCGCCGACAGTATTTTTCCACTACCTTATCGGATCGGTAGCTCTGTCAAGCCATATTAGGATCAATATAAGGAAACAACATATCAATGGATACCATTATACAACAATGGCATCCTCCATATCAATAAGCTCAATATCAATCAATCATTTATCAATAGGATCCATGACATTGTAATAGGTGACATATAAACAATGGTAAGTGGTTTGATAATCAATAAGGACATGGAACAAAAGTTCACTGGCAAAGGAAAACGGTAGGCCAATTGGCATGCCAACGTCGCTGGCGACAATGACAGGCCTATGGAATGCAAACAATAGGCCAAAGACAAAATAAACTAGGCATTTTCACAAACACTTGGTGGGCATACAATGGCAAGCCAATTGGTTAGGTTATGGTGCAAATTTGACTTGCCCATTTGAATCAATAACAAATCACATTGCAACAACACAATAGGTATTAAAGAACTAAGATTAAACAACATAAAAATGGATCAAATTGGCTAAGAAATTTAAGGCAAAAATCAAACAAACTAAGAAGGTTCGATCAAAAGTGAGCTTTCATACAAGGTTTCCAATTTCAATTCTAACACAATAGGAATGTTAAACGATGCATATAAGACTCACCTAAGCTTCCAAAATGCTTTAGAAAATTGATTTTTCCCACAATTCTCCAAATGAGCCAATAAGCTCAACTTTGCCAAATCTTAAATTCTACACCAAACAATCCATCAATTAGTTACCTATTAACATCCAATTGACATATTCTAACATCAATTAACATTAACTAACACTAATTGACATAGCTAATACAAACAACTTCCATTAGGGTTTAAATTTTAGGGATTTCTATCAATTTCCATCAATTGATGTAATCTAACTTAAAACCCATCTAATTCAACCAATTATCATCTAATTAAACGATTAAATCCAACAAACAACTTCCTTACCTCAAGATGAAGAAATGGACGAAATCTTTGAAGGATTTTTCCTTGAAATTCTTTAGCTTTCCAAGTAATCCAATGATGGGAAATGGTAGAATGAGGTTTGTATTTAAGTTTTCTATGATTTTTCCTTAGGAAATTTGTGTGAAAATGGAGGAAGAAGTGGTGGTGGTGGTTCGGCCAAGATGAGAAGGAAGAATAAGAAGAAGAAATGGTTGGAAAAATAGCTAAGGTATGCTTTTATATGAAATCATAAATGGCAAATTCTATTTTAGTCCTTAAACTATCAAGTATTCATACTTTGACTCCAACTCTTCTGTAATTTATTCTGACAATTCTGTCAGGATTTGGATTCCAATGTGAGGAGTCAATAAGCTTATTTTAATTTATACTTATTTATAAAATTGGTTTCAGAGTCATTCTGTAACTCTGATGGATCAATTTTCACTATTCACGTTAAAGTTCCATTTATTTATAATTTTGCCATTGGTTACTTTTTTAGTGTTCCTAAATGATTTTCATTTCTTTCTTTTTACCAAAATTACACATGCTTTATAGTGATCTTTTACCCCAGGGTCAACTTCAGAAATTCTTCTATTGACCAGACTGCTAATTTCTCGGCAGTATTCTCGACATCGCCGCTTTCCGGAAAAGTTACTAGTTCGCTTTCTAACTGTGTCTCTAAAATTAGTTCCCATCATTTCAAGACTTTTGAACCACAGACTGATAACTAAATTATACATGTGTGTTAGGAATTTTTAGGGTATTACATATACTAATTATTGGTCTGGGAATACCAAAATAACTAAGAATAATTTTTGAAATACAGTTAGAATGCATTTGAGATATTGTCTCGGAAAATGTCAGTGTTAATAACACTGCTCGGAGAAATAGCAGTATGGTTGATAAATGAATTTCTGATTCAGACTAGGGGTAAAGAATCCTATATTTATAAATGAAATTATGGTGAAAAGAAAGAGTTGAAAAATGTTTAGGAACATTGAAAATTTAAATAATGGCAAAATCATAAATAAGTTAAACTTTAGGGGTATAGTGGGAAACCAACTGTCTGATTCTCAAAATGACTTTAAAACTATTTTTATAATAAAGTACAGATAAAAAGAAGTCATTTCAGTTCCCACTTTAAATCTAATTCTCAACAGAATTGTCAG
Source organism: Aleurites moluccanus (assembly GCA_948193065.1). Lineage (NCBI taxonomy): Eukaryota > Viridiplantae > Streptophyta > Magnoliopsida > Malpighiales > Euphorbiaceae > Aleurites > Aleurites moluccanus. The sequence continues at coordinate 4,004 of CANXYC010070826.1, forward strand.
AATAAATTACAGAAGGAATTAGGATAAAAGTATGATTATTGGAAAGTTTAAGGGCCTAAATATAATTTGCCATTTTTCCTTAGTATATAAGCATGCCTTAGAAATATTTCAGCCATTCTTCTCTTCTTCTTCTTGCTTTGGTTGAAACTCTCTCCATTTCCTCCACCAAAATTTCTTGAAAACTCAAAAAAAAACCTAAAGAAAACTTGAATTTAACCTTTGATTCCTTGAATTCTAACCTTGATTTTCTTAGAAAATCAAGAAATTTCAAGATCCTTTGTCTTGTTGATTTCGTTCCACACATTGCCTTAAGGTAACAAGATGATTTCTTTGGTTTATTGTTTGTTTTAGGTGTATTAGATGATAAAATAGATGGGTGTTGTGTTTAATTGCATCAATTGATGCATTTGATAGGTTTTCCCTAATTTGAAAATCTAGGTTAAAGTTGTAAGAGATGAATCTTTGAATTAGTGTTAGTTAATGTTAAATAAGGTTAGATTATGTTAATTGATGGCTAATAGATGGATTATATGTGATTGGTTTGATGCAGAAAGAAAGGAATTGGAAAGTTACAGTTTTTGCCTACATTGAAGACTTTGGTGGCAAAGTGTGCAATTCAAGTGATTTGAAGTGCTAGGTGAGTTTAATATGCATCCTTTGTTATGCCTAATGTGTTAAAATGTTGATTGGAACCTTGCTCCAAAAGGGTCACTTTGGCCAAACCATTGATGTCTTTGTTACTTTGAAATTTTGTCTTGTTTTTCCTTTGTTTCACATGCCTAATTAATCCTTTATATGTTGTTTGTTGTTGGGTTCCTATTGCATATTGAATAACCTTCATTGTGTACTTGTTGATTGATATTGGGGCAATTTCAATGTTGCACCAAAACTTTGCCAAAATGTCTATTGTTTGTTGCACACTAAGTGTTCGATGAATTGTCTAGTTCAAAATCCATAGGCCTACCATTAATTTCTTCCATAGGCCTACCACTTGGATGCCATCGTTGCCAGCGACATTGGTATGACAATTAAGCCAACTTCTTAACTTGATTTGTCCAACTTTTGATTCATCCCAATGTTAATTGCTAATCGTAATACTACTATTTATTGATTCATTTTTTGATTATTCATTGCTAAATTGCAGTCTTGTTTGATTAAATTAACGAGCTACTGCTACTTGATGAGATTGTCATTGTAAATTGATGTTGATTGACTTATTCCATGTTCTTATTGATTCCAATGAGATTTGACAGAGCTGCCTCTCCGACGGGGTAGTGGGTACATACCGTCGGCAATGTGCACATTGTATAATGATACCCCAGCTTGAAAGGATTAACAGTCCTAGCCATAAGACCTTATCAGTCTCATGTATATTGATACATGATTGATACATGTGATATGAGTTTCATGGCCCTTTTATTTGTCTATATATGTGATATATTTTTCATTGACCTGATTATCGATACTATAGTCATTCACTGTATTCTGATTTTTTATTCAGACATTATTGAGCATATTAATATTCATTGATTATCTGCCTACTGTTTATTGATATTCTAGTCTTTTTCTTCTGGATGATGCATATTAGATTCACTAAGTATTTTTATACTCACCCTTTCAATGTTTCCCTTTACAAGTGCAGAATAGGAGGTAGAAATCCCAACTTTTGGTTTCTCTGTGGATTCCTACAGTATCAGTAGTGACAGTGTAAATATTTTGACACTGTATTATTATTTATATTATAGTTGCTTCATGGGTTGTATAATGGCATATAATTAGATTATAGTTATATATGTATGATATATTATGGAGTTTAATTAATGTTATGGCATGAGATGATGATAGTTACAGCCAATAGTAGAATAAGTTATAGACAGATTATAAAATACTAGAATGGGACTTAATTGATTAATTAATTGATAATAATTAATATGTGTATGTGATACTAGGTTCTACGGGTGTCAGTCGCCTCTGGCATCTCCTACATCCTAGGACCGTCATGTTCCGAAATCAGGACGTAACATAAGAAAGGCAAATGGATAGTAAAGGAAAAGAAACTGATAAGAAATTCCTATTTTGAGGTAATTGTCGGTTCTTGATTTCTAAGAAATTTTCGACAATTAATTTGTTTAAATTTCTTTTACATGATTTAATTTAGATAGATTATGGTCCAATTAAAAATAATATGGAAGTGAATATAGTATTAAGAGTGATTGAAAATTGATATGGAATAGAAGAGAAATTAAGGAAATATAAATTTTCGATTTACGGAGTTTTGCCAAAACGAGTTCGGTATTCTTGGGCTATAGAGGTTGAGTTATTAAGTTGACTTGAGGTAAAAAGGTTAATTTAAGGTTCCATAGGAATTTAATGTGATGAATTTATGGATTCAATTAAAAAGAATTAAAAATAATTGTGGTAGAAATTATAAATATGAAAAATTATGGGCAAAAGTATAATTACCCAAAGTTATGGGACCCACCAAGCCAAATGTTATTTTAATTCAAATGATCTAGAATTTTTCAAGAAAAAAAAAATCCTTGGAGTGGCCGGCCCATATGCTTGAATTAGGAAAGATTTTAGACAAGATATTTATACCATTTAATCCTTCATTCCATGAAAAATTGCTAAGTAATCTAAAATATAGAATCTTCTCCATTTTTTAACCTTTCCATTAGTTTAGTATAAATAAGAAGGAGATGGATTGCTAATTGAACATATAATGGCCAAACCATCCATGAAAAAGTCTCAAAAAATATTTTCCCAAATTTCCTTCCATAAAAACCAAATGTTTGAGCAAGAAAAGGTCAGATAAGAAAAAGTATCAAGGAAAAATTTATGGATTTGCTATTCTTGGAAGAGAAAGGAAGAGAGGCTTCATCTAAGATAAGGTTCATAACTTGGTTCTTTAATTTATTCAATAAGTTTTATAGCTAAAATAGTTAATGAATTGAATTAATTGAATTATGTAATAAATGGAATATGAAAGAAGTTAAAGGATGAATTAGAGTATTAGAGAATTTTGGAAACAATTTAGGTCAAAAAGTTGTAATTCAGATTTCATGGATTTAATGAATGAATTTAGGGAAGTGAAAAACATGAAAGTTGTAGGAATATGTGTTATGTATATTCCTGTAAAAGGAATTTATGAAATTCAAATTTAATAAAGAGATATTGAGTAAAGATTGTGATAGGATTGGATGTAGGGTTTCTAAAAATGGCTACTATATTTTCATTTTGGAGAACGTTAGAGACTGAATTAAGCAAAATATTCAACATGAAAAGTGTTAATTTATGTCTTATTCAACATGAAAAGTTTTAATTTATGTCTTATATAGAGATTTTTACAATGGTTTTAGTATTGGATATATAGTTTAAGAGATATTAAGCTATAAGTATTACCTATCCAGATTGACAGACAAATAGGAAAGGGTTACAGTTTTATGTTGATATGAGGACCTTATATTCTGAATTAGGAAAAGTCTTAAACATAAAAAAAATGTTCATTTATATGTTAAATAAGTGACTAAAAAATGGTTTTATATTTTAATGAACAAGTATTGAGTTATAAGAACGGAAATGGAGTCTACCTGGATATAAACTGTAAGACAATAGGTATAATTTTGATGAATTATTGAGAATATTGTAGTAATCAGAGTAACCTGAAATTTCAATAGTTAGTAGTCTCATATGTCTAGTTTAAGTAAAAAAAAGAATTGAAGCAATTCCACAAGTGTAGAGAGAGATATGGGAAGCAAAATATAAGCTGCTAGTAAGGGTTTTCATATAGGTAAACCCTAGAAATTAGGGATTTTAGGAATTTCTTAAATATAAGTATAATTAATGTAATTTCATGTTAATTGGTATCTAAATTGAAATTAATTAGATATGTAGTATCAAGAATGAATAAAAGATATGATGGAAACCATGAGTGCTAAGGCATTGGATCAAGGAATAAGGAATCGAGAAATGTAAAGGTTAAAGGCTAAGATGAATTATCTATACATCACTGAGCTTATTTCTTATCATAACATGACTTATTGAGTTTAAATGAACTTTATTCCTTGATGACATAATGCTTACTTATTATAGTCATTGAATAACCAAGCCTAAATTGATCTATTGCTATTGAACTGTTATTGAGATTGAAATGTTTATTATATTGCTCACCTTGAGAACCTGAATTATGACAATGAAGTTTACTGTCTATGACAAAGCTATCACACTGACAAGGTAGTGGGTGAATACTGTCAGCACTATGCACAATGGACTCTTTATATTGTTTACCCTATCTGGGAAGAGACTTGTCCTAACCATAAGGCTTGGCCCGCCTTATATATTTCTGAAGGAGAGATATTTTGCATTCGACCGAAAATAAATTCCCAATGTGACTAGACATGCCGGAAAGGTAAGGTTAGACTAGCCTAACCTTGAATGATAGCATAAACTTTAGCATGTTTTATTATACTGTGTTCACTCACACACATGCTCCATAAACCTTACTAAAGTAGGGACAAACTGTTGATACTAATTTTTGACACACCTTGAGCCTGATCCAAAGCTTAATGATGTGGAATCAAAAATCGAGATCACGAGAGGAAAATTGCTAGTCAAAGTGTTTACTTTAGCTTTTTAATAGAGGAAATCGCTAAGGTTGACTTGGTAATTGATTATTCGTGTTTATATTTTAATACAAAACATGTCAAAATGTATTTCAAAATGAATTTAGGTCATTTCAGGCCATATTTGGTGGTCCAAATGCAAATTGGGATCATAGGTGGTCACCGACACATTTGCGGTAAGTCATTAGGCCCATGCGATTCCAAAGCCAATTTAATTTTTTTTTTTAAGTTAAAAGGTATTTAGAAGCAGTTTAAAAGGTTTTTGAAAAGTTTAGGGTCATTTCGGAAGGATCGGACACAAGAACAGGCATGCAGGGAGTCAACAGGCTCGTTTGCAGCAAGCCGTCTGGCCATTATGGCAACCATTGGCTTGTGGCTTCTTGCCATAGCCATATGGCTGCTTGCAGGGCCATACGACCCTAGCATAGTGTCACATTCCAGTTTTGGAACATGATTGTTCTAGGATGTAGGAACAGTTAATGGCTAACAACGCCCATAGAACCTCTGTTACATCACATTAACTTAACCTGTTATATCAATTTATGTATTAAATAACAATCATTTATAATTTACATTTTGTCACTACTCGGTTTCCCGAACCGAGACGGCCCTAGGGCACGGGAGATGCTAATAACGACCGACACCTGTAGAACCCAGTATCACATGCATCATCTATAAACCTCAAGTAATTTTTCATTTTTAATTAATTACCAACCATTATGCTATTCTGCTAATCTATCAATTATTCTATCATCATTCTGCAATTGGCTGTAACATTCACATATCATATCATAATACAATCAAATAACTCAGAATATAATCACCAACTTATCATATACAATGTTCATCTCCTAGCTAACCCAATACATACCCATAGAGCAGCTAGATAATGAACATCAAAAATAAATACAGAATATCCATAAATATACATAATAGTCTGTAGCAGAAATCCACGAAAGACAGAAGACTAGATTCTGCAACCTACTCCTCTCCTGAAATGGATAAACAAATAAACGGGTGAGTATAGATGATACTCAGTGAATTTACATCCATCACAATAAATAATAGGTATAAATAAATAATGGTGTCAGTCAATGGAATAACAGTATACAGTATGGATGTCAGGGTACAGTAAATCCAAAGAAATAACATATAGGCTCGGTTATATAAGGAAAGACAGATGATGGATGGACTGTATGAAAAAAAATCATACAATCTCCAATCAGTCAGTGTGGACCAAGTAGGTCTCCAGTATCAATGAGCATAAGGCTGATCAGGCCCTATGGCCAGGACCATAACCCCTCCTAGTTAGGGTTCAGTAATACAATGTGCACAAGGTGGACAGTATTTCCCCACTACCCTGTCAAATCGATAATTCTGTCAAACCATATCAGGTCAATAACGAGGGATGCCATAAGCAATAATGGCATCCATATAACGATCAATCCAATAACAATCAATTTGGTATCAATCAGTACAGTATTCAATATACTCAATGGCAATACCATATACAATATACAATCAATAATAATAAGTTTAGCAATAAGGAAAGGCATGAAACAAAAGTTAGTTCGGTGGCTAAAAATGGTGGTTCAATTGGCATGCCAACGTCGCTGGTGACAATGGCATTCAATTGGTAGGCATGGCATGCAAACCAATAGGTCAATGGCAAATGAACTAGGCATTTCATCGAACACTTAGTGGGCATACATTGGCAAGCCAATAGGTTAGGTTAGGTGGCAAATTTGACTTGACCAATTCAACAAAACACAAGCTACAATGTCAAACAAAGCAAAGGTATCAAGAAACAAGATTAAACAACATTAAAATAGGATCAGTTGGCTAAGGAAAATCAAGCAAATCCAAAGGGTGAATAGTAATATTAGGGTTCGGCCAAATGAAGGGTTTCACCATTGGTTTCCATTCAACAACTCAATGATATAGGCATATAAATTGATGTAATGTAAACTCACCTAAGCCTCCAATTAGCCTTTGCACACTCCAAATTCTCCAATTCCACAAAAATGCTAAAATAGGCTACTTTGAAAATCAACCTTGATCAATCTCCAATTCTACATCAATTAATCCATCAATTAGTTATCTAAACACTTTCAATTGACTAATTCTAACATAAATTAACATAAACACATCCTAATTCAACATAACATTCTATACAACTTCAATTTAAGCAACTAATTTGGGAATTTCAATCAATTTGGATAAACTAGTGCAATTAACTATCATACCCATTCAATTCAACCTAAATAACATCTAAATCATCAATCAAACTAAAGAAATAAACTCATTACCTCAAAACCACCAAATGGCCAAATGCTTCCTCACCAAATTCCTTGAATTCCTTTGCTCCTTCCTTCAAATTAATGATGGAAATGGATGAAGCTAATTGAGAATGCAATTTTTCTATCAAATTTCAATAAATTTAGTTAAGATTTGATGAAGAAAATGAGAGAAGAATGGATGAAGATGGTTTGGCAATGCTAAGGAAGAAGAAGGAAATGTTCATCCGAAAATTGGCTAAGGAAATTTAAAGAAAAAATAAATGGTAAATTACAACTAAACCCTCAAACTTCCATTCATTACACTTTGGTCCTTAAATCTTCTATAATTTATTATGACAATTCTGTCAGGATTTAGATATCAGAGTGGGGAGGCAATAGGCTTATTTTAATTTATACTTATTTATAAAAATGGTTTTGGAGTCATTTTGTAACCCCGACCGACCACTTTTTACTATTCACCTTGATTTTCATTTATTTACAAAAATGTCATTACTTACTTTTTCAGTGTTCCTAAATGATTTTCACTTCTTTCTTTTTACCAAAATTAGACATAAATTATGGTCATCTTTTATCTCCAAGTCAACTTCAAAAATTCTTCTGTTGACCAGACTGCTCATTTTTCGACAGTGTTCCCGACATCACCGCTTTCCGGAAAAGTTTACTTTTTAACTATGTCTCTAAAATTATTTCCCACCATTTGAAGACTAAAGGACCACATACTGAGAATAAATTCATGCATGATAGTTATAATATTCTTGGGTATTACATTCTACCCCCCTACAAATAAATTCGTCCTCGAATTTAAATAAAAACATACCTCACTGTTGGAACAGGGATGGATATCTGCTCCGCATCTCCTACTAGCTCTTCCAAGTACACTCTTCCATCGTCTAGTTCCTCCATAGCACTTTTACCATAGGGATCTCTTTGTTCCGAAGCTTTCTGACCTGTCTATCAATAATCTCCACAGGTAGCTTCTCATAAGACAAATCCTCACTGAGATCCACATATTGTACCTCCAAAATGTACGATGGATCGGATACATACTTCCGCAGCATAAATATATGGAAGACTGGATGTACGTAGCTCATACTGGGAGAAAGAGCCAATCTATAGGCCATACTACCAATCCTCTGAAGTATCTCAAATAGGCCTATAAATCATGGTGATAGCTTGCCCCTCTTCCCAAATCTCATAACTCCTCTTATCGGTGAGACCTTTAGGAAGACATGATCACCAACTGAAAACTATACATCCTTCCTCTTCACATCAGCATAACTCTTCTGTCTACTGAAGGTAGTCCTCATCCGCTCTCTGATCATAGGAACCTTTTTCATCGTCTCTCTAATTAGCTCTGATCCTTCTAACTGCTTCTCTCCCGGCTCTACCTAACACACTGGGGATCTGCACTTCCTACTAAATAGTGCTTCAAATGGAGCCATACCAATCAAGGAGTGATAACTGTTATTGTAGGAGAACTCTATCAGTGGCAGAAAATAATCCCAATTACCCTTGAAATCCATAACACATAATCTAAGCATATCCTCCAAAGTCTGGATCGTCCTCTCTGACTGCCCATCAATCTGCGAATGGAAACCAGTACTGAACCGTATCTAGTTACCCATAGCCTCCTGAAATTTCTATTAGAACTGGATGTGAACTATGTACCCCTGTCAGATATGATCACCAAAGGAAGTCCATGAAGACGCACAATCTTATCCACATATAACTGTGTGTACTAAGCTGCTGAATAGCTGGTCTTAACCTCCAGAAAATGTGCAGACTTCGTCAATCGGTCAACAATAACCCAAATAGAATCATATCCCCTCAAAGTTCATGGTAGACCAACTATAAAATCCATGGTAACCTGTTCCCATTTCCACTCCGGCAGCTCTCTCACCTGAAGTAGCCCTGATGGCTTCTGATGCTCAAACTTAACCTGCTGACAGGCTAAACACTTAGACACAACTGAGCTACGTCCTTCTTCATCCCTGGCCACCAATAAATATCTCGGAGATCATGGTACATCTTGGTAATCCCTAGATGTACACTGTATATAGAATAATGAGGCTCTCTCATTTTCTAATCTCGTAGCCCATCAAAATCTGGTACACAAATACGTCTCCCACATCTCAATATCCTATTCTCCACTGTGAACTCTATCATCCATCCACTCTGAACCTCTCCCTTCAGCTTCAGAAGATAAGGATCTCTGTCCTGAGCCACTTTAATATCATCAAGCAACAATGACTTCGCCCGGAATTGCGCTATTAGAGCCTGGTTCCGATCCTGGGAACCCAAATCCAACTCTACCCCCATATCTGCTAACTCACTCATCTGACGGATCAATGGCCACCTGCCAATCATAATATGAGCAAGAATACCCATTGATTTCCTGCTCAAAGCATCCGCCACTACATTGCCCTTCCCTAGGTGATAGAGAATCTCACAGTTATAATCCTTCAGAAGCTCAACCCATCTACGCTGCCTCAGATTCTGATCCTTCTACTGAAATATATACTAAAGACTCTTATGATCAGTATATATCTCACATTTCGACCCATACAAATAGTGTCTCCAAATCTTCAAGTCAAATATAACCACTGCCATCCCCAAATTATTGGTCGGATAATTTGCTTCATACTTCTTTAACTGACGAGAAGTATAAGCAATTTCCCTACCCATCTGCATCAGCACACACCCTAGGCCAATCTGTGAAGCATCACAATATATAATAAATTTCTCCCCCTCAACTGGTAATGCCAAACCAGAGCACTGGTAAGGTAATACTTCAAAGTCTGGAAGCTACGATCACGCTCATCCGCCTAGACATATGACTCATGTTTCCTCATCAATCTAGTCAAAGGAGCTGTAATACAGGAGAAATCTTTCACAAACCTCTGATAGTATCCAGCCATACCCAGAAAACTGCGTACCTCTGAAACATTGGTAGGCTGGGGCCAGTTAGCAACCGCCTCAATTGTAACACCTACCATTTTCATATGTCATTTTCAAATACATATGTGTGTATAATTTTAAAATTTATTTCGCTGAATTGATTTATTTTGCAATAAGTATGATTTCTACTTATTTAATTATTTTGAATAATGATTGTAAATAAGAATGGAAAATTTCAGTGTAGAATATTAATTGATAGATTGAGTTCCTAAACTTGTAAAATATTCTAAGT
>CANXYC010070861.1:0-44705 GCA_948193065.1 Aleurites moluccanus
TATATATATATATATATATATATATATATATATATATATTTTACATAAAAATAATTATAAATTAAAAAATATATATAAATAAAATATTAAAAAATATATAATACATAATCGAATCGAATTCGGAGCAGATATTATCATTACTTGATTTCGACACGGATATATAATAAAAAATTACCCCATTCCATTTACTAAATCTTGGATTAAATGGGTTGGATATTCACTAATTGTCATTCCTATTCTTATATAATTAATGAAAAATATAAAATTTTAAGATATTTAAATAATTAAAAATTTTAAAAATTAAAATGCAATTGCTTTAAAAACCTTAATTTTAATAATATGTTTAATTAGGAATAATTAGAATACAAAAAGTAAAATTTTATATTAAAATTAAAATATTAAGTTATTAATAAATTATATGAAGTAAAATTATAAATTTGAAGATGATTTTCAGTACTATCGAAAAAAAAATCATAATTCTATTTTATTATTGTTATTACTAGAATTTTGATTTTTATTTATCTTATTTTTTAAAAATATTTTAATATACATGAATTATTGTTATTTTTAAATTAAATTAAAATATTAACTTTTGGTAATTTTAAATATTAATATAAAAAAATGAATTGATTTTATCATAAATGGGAGTTGAAAAATAATAAAAAATATATATTAATTTGTTTAAATTTTTAATTAAACTTAATAAAAAATAATAATATATAAAAAATTTGATGACATAATTTTATTATAAATTTAATCTTTGATAAAGTTATTCAAACATAACATTAAAGTTTTATAAACAACATTTGTTGTGACAATAGATATTTGCTCCTAATTCGACATAATAATGTAAAAGGAGACGACGTCGTATTAGGGGAGCAAGACTACAAACGGGGAGCAAACAGAATCACACATCCCCAAATGTTGCCTTATTTTCACCAAAAATTAATAATAATAAATGAAAAAAGTGTCAGCTCTGTTGCAGATTTTATTTTATTTTTTTAGCAGAGTATTATATATTAAAGTAGACTGATTTAGGATTGCTCAGTGTGGTTTAAAATTAATTAATAAAATTAACATTTTTAAATAAAGTTTCGAATTCAAATAATAAAAATAAAAAAATAAATATTAAAAAAATTTTAATTTTATTGTGAGCCTTTTCCGTAAAATTAAAGTTAAAGTGTGATAATGTAAGAAAAATTATATAGTATGACCATAATTTCAATTAAAAATTATAATTTTTTTAAATAATTATTAATAGTAAGAAATTATATTTTCATTTGATTTTTCATTTCAACAAGGATTCCTAATTTAAATTACAGTAATATTACATAACAATTTTCACTTACATTATATTATATTTAATTTTCGGATATGATCAACGATGAATTATTTACATCAAAATTAAATTCTCATTTAAAATATTACACCAAAAATTGAATCCTAATTTAATAATAAGAAAAATAAATTATATTATCAATTAAGTAAATCATTATTTTAATAAAAAAAGAGTATGATTAATATTTTAAAATTTTTAATGTTACTATTTAACTTTTTAATTGCTATTATCATACTCACCGATCCAATTGAATTTAATAACTAACTTTTAAAATTAATATTCTAAATATTATATAAGCAGAAACATAGACTAAGATTTAAAACTTTTAATATAAATATAAAATTTTTCTTAAATTTAATGCTTTTTTGTTTATAAATTTTTATCTGTTAATCATAATTTAATTCAATGTAGAGAATAATTTTGGGACGTTGCTAGTCACATATCACCCATCAACTGCCATGTCAATAATTTGAGCAGAAATAAGAACAATGCTCTTAGAATCAGACCGAGTACTTATAGTTAACCATTTAATTAAATTAACTTAACAAAACAAATTAATGAAAGATATTTTAGTGGCTCATAATTTAACTAGATTTGCTTTCTCTCACTCTAGAGATGAAAATGTTTGGATGGAAGATGTTCCACTCTAGAATTGATGCTCTTTCAATTTTTTAAATGAAGCTGAATTTTCTCTAAAAAATAAAAAATAAGTAAATTAATTTAAAATTACATCAATCATTGAATAAAATTTTAATTAATTAATTAAATACTAAATAAAAATGAACTAATTGCCAAAGAAAAATTAATTCGAGAAGGGATTAGAGAATTGGATACTAGTTTTGTCTGATGATAATTGTTGGCAAATAATGAGAATTGAAGTACTTGAGATCTATAGAAATAATAAAAACAGGGAGGTTTTTTAAATGAATGTGTTTATAAAATATCAAATTTGCATAAACTACAAGAGCTGAACAATTATTTATAAATGAATTTAATCAATCAGAAGTTTAATTCTTAAATAATTGCATTGTATATCTTTGTTGCTCTAACATCACACTATATTTTGTGTTATGAAAAACACATGACAACAAATAATATAATCAACTGAAATTCAAAGTTGGACGTGGGTGTAAATTTACTATATAAAAAAAATCTATTATGAAATAACAAATATAACTATTAATAATCACAAAAACACTCTGCCATGCATTTTATATTACACCATACTATCTTAGTTTCTCTAAACCTCTATCACTCAACATTATATGTAGGCTTTTAAAATAAATTCAAATTCTATTTAAATATTATTTTATTTGTGTAAATCTAAATTCAACTTAAATACTAAATTAAATATTTTTTTATCATTATTAAATAAATTTATTTTTAAATAGAAATTTGAGACAAAATCCTGACAATCTCCATCTTGACTCAAATTCCAACAAATCTTCAATTTTTCAACTTAATAATTGAATTACACCTTTTTACAGTAGATGCCAATACAAATATACTTTTCTTCTTCAATTTATTATAAGATCTGTCGTGCGCTACATCATTAATAATTGTGCTATCCATCAATCTATAAATCTATAAAGATTTATTCTTCTAAAATTTTCACTTTTCATAATTACGAGAGTATCTCGGCCAACTCTCATGACTTCACTTTGCAAAACACATTTATAACAAAACGAATCTAACTTACCTAAAGAAATTAATATTCTCTTAAATTTAGGAATATATCTCACATCATCAAAAATCCCGCCTTGCTATTATGCATTTTAATTTTCACTTGGTCAATACATTCAATTTTTAACTTGTCAACATTGACTAGTTTCACATATTCATCTTTGCACTCTTAATCTTATCAAACTATTCCTTCTTTGAGAAAATATGAAAAAGAAAAGTAGAATTCATCACCTTACTCATCGCATAATGGATCATTTGTCATTTTCTTTTCATCAACTGCATCAACAATAAGCACATCAGTCTTGAAAATAACATCTTCTTTAATTGCAAAATTTACATAACCTTTTTCTTCAACTATAATATTTACAGATTTGCCATAACTCTTCTTGAATTGATTGAATTCTACAATATCTTGTTTCATTTTTCTATAGTTGTATTAGATATGCTATTTTTTATGACAGTAATAACATTTTTTATCATAATAATCTATTTATGACATTGAACTTGAATTTGATCTACTATTTTCTTCATATATATTCTTCTTGAATTACTTCTACCATGACTATAACTCTCTATAAAAGCTCTATTTTCATGGTTGCTTCTTGTCACCTTTAATTTATTATGCTCCAAAATTGTGGCAGTAACTTTTTTCACGGTCACTGACTTCTTTTCAATTATTATTGCAATCACCAAACTTTCATAAGATGATGGGAAAGAGGCCAGAAGGATTATTGACTCTTCAATTTTTACATTCAAGCTAGCCAATTGAGTAATTAATCTTTTAAAGGTATTAAGGTGCTCTTGAACATTAATACTTTCATTCATCTTCAATCCATATAATTCTTTCTTCAAATACAATTAATTGGTGAGTAGACTTCAATGTATTAAAGTTTTTATAATTTCTTTCACAAACTAGTTGGAGAAGTCTCATTCCACAAATCATATTTAATATTAAGGACTAAGACTAATCGAATTGTACTTACAACCTTTTGTTCTAAATCCTCCCTTTCTTCATCTTTAATTATTAATGGTTTCTCCTCTTTCAAAACTTTAATTAATTCTTGTTGTACAAGGATATCCTTCATAATACTTTGCCGCAAACTAAAATTATTCTTTCCATCAAAGAACTTCACCTCGAACTTTGATATTGTAAATCTTACAATTTTAGACATCTCGAACCAACGGTTTTAATACTACTTATTATGAAAAATATCTCACAATAAATAATATAATGAACAAAAAGTCAAAATTTAACGTTGATCGGCATAAGCTTAATCCACAAAATAAATTTACTAAAAAATAATAAATACAACTACTAATAATCACAAATGCACTCTATCTATATACTTTGTGTTATATCATACTAACTTAGCTTCTCTAAACTTCTACTACTTTCTGTATAATTAATCAACTTCTTTACATTATATATAGACATTCAAAACAAATTTAAATTCTATTTGGATACTATTTTATTTATCTAAATCCAAATTCATCTTGGATACTAAATTAAATATTTTATTATTATTATTAAATAAATCTATTTCCTATTAGAAATTTGAGATAAAATCATGACATTTTGAAAATCCTTCGATTTGGATAGAATCCTTCCTATATATAGATTATGGTGACATATTAAAATATAAATCTCATGTGAATTAAATATAAAATATTAGAACTTACAATGACTATGATATTATATAAAAGTTCATATATCTATATACATATGACTTTATAAGCCGATAAATATTAAAACTCATTTACATAAAATTAATTTATTTATATTAAATTTAATATCCACTCATTTATATATTTTATTATTCTCCTATGCAATATACTTTTTCAACATGCCCATCTTGTGATTGGAAATTGGAAAGTAACAGTTCACTTGCTATGCGCCTGCTGGATGTGGCAAAGGTTGAAGGGAAAAGGTGTAATAACATTTTATAATCTGATCGTGATAGCATTTGTTATATAATATTTTTTTAAGACAATAGATAAATTTAATCAGAATAATAATTTTTTTATCAATTCAGTCCTCATTTAAAAAAGTTAATTAATTATAATTCTATCATAAGTTATAATTAGAAAAAACTATTGCTTAAAACGATTAAAAAATTAAATTCTCTTACTTATCATATCATATTGTTAATTTAATTTTAAATTTTGATTGAAATTTATAAATTTAATTAATTGAATCAATAAATTAATTACTTATAGTTTATCAAATTCATAAATTAAGTTGAAAATCCAATTAATTTTTATCAAAATTAAATTGATAATATTATATAATTAATAAATTTCAAAGCCAACCATTCAAATTAATATGCAAATATTATTATTGTTATTTTTTATTCAACTTTAAGATAGATTTATAATAAAAAATTTCAAATTAGGATAAAATTAAATAAAATATAAATTTATTTATTAAATTTTTTAGTTATTTATGATTCTATATATTTTTTAGTTTAATATTATATGTAATATACATACCGAGACATAGTCTAATCATAAATACATATTCATTTGAGCAATAGTCACATAATCAATTCCCGTCTTTAATACTAAAAACGAAAAAAAAAAACTAGAAATGAACTAAAAAGCGAAAATATGGATGATTCTTTATCTACTTCAACCCCAAGTCTACAGCCGACTAGATTCATACTAGAAAGTAGAAACTCTGTTCCTTACTTTATTTAACATTTATTTTTTTTTATTTTGTACATCGAAATATAATTTAAATAATATTTAAATAAAAAAAAATATTTTATATTATTTGCTGTTTATTTTTTATTTTATTTTATACACTGAAACATAATTTAATTAAAAAAAAAGATTTTTTATATCATCCAGAGAAAATAGTATTTGAGTAAGGGTGATTTTGTTATTTCACACTAATTTAACAACAAAAACTATTATTTTTCTAATTAAAATATCAAATATTTGATATTGTCAAACTTTAAGCACTAAATGTTTATTTGATTTAACAATTGTGGTTAATTGTTAGAGTTAGAAGATCAAATACTAATCGCTAGAATTTTTTAATTTTCAATATTTTAATTATAATTTTAAACTATTAACAGTTAGATTTTGTAATTGTTATTTTTATGGTGTTTATTTAACTTTATTTAGCCATATATATATATATATTATCAATTATTTTTGTAATTGTTTTAAATTTCAATAGACAATTTTATAAAAAGTAGCTTTTAATTTAAAAATATAAAATTTTAGCTTTTAGTTAAAAATTAATTTTTAGCTGCAAAGTACAAAAGATGCCAATTTTTCTTATTTTACTTTACCAAATACATCAAAAATCAAACCGCTGAATATTCAAATATTAAATAATAGTTTTCAAAAGTTAATAAAAATATTAAATAATATATTTTTAAAATAATAGAGACTAACTAATATTTTAGATCAAATTTCAAGCACCATGTTAATTAATCCTAAATTTCATTATTAGGAGATTAGATTCAAGTTTTCAGAAATTTGACCCAAACTCAATTAGTGGTCATTATTTAGTCTCCTTACGGAACTTTCGTTATTGGGTTAACAATATATTTGATATGTTTCTAGTGATTTACATGACATCTACAAATAATATAAGTCTTAAATAAAAATCTACGATGCCCTAAAACATTTTTATTAACGGTACTTTACTATGATCACATCTAAAATTTTTCCAACAATATGATATCTCACACTAGGTAAATCTTTAATCTTATTTTCAGGCTTTACGGCAAATCAATTATTTTTTGAAAGAAATTTTTTTATTATATTTATATTTATTTTTTCTATTTATAATTATTTAATTTTAATTTTATTTATTTTTTATTATATATATATATATTATCTATTATTTATTTTAAGAATAATTATTATGAGATCCTCGTGTTTTGTTATATTATATTAAAATATTTTTATATTTTTAAAATTATACTAAAAAAATTCATATATTTTAATTCTGTTAGACTATAAAATCATTCCGTTCATTTTTTACATTTTTTCAGTCAGTCAAATCTCAAAAAATTAAATTTTAACTAAAATATTTATTTCAATATAAAAAATACTCTTATTATTTACCCACCTCATCATTTCCATGTTCTTTCATCTTCTTCTTCATTTCATAATTCCAAAAAGGATTAAAACTTCAACACCAAAATATTAAAGCAAAGAGGATTTGAAATGAAGAAGAAGACTGTGGTTTTGTGATTATATTAGTTAGATTTGTATCAAAATTGGGACTTATAACTGATATAATGTGAAAGTGGTCCATGCACATGTGATCCAAAATGGTGATTTCTAACTGACAAATGTGTTTCTTCTATGATGGTAAACTTAATTAATGTCATGGGGTAGTTTCTTTCTTGGGTTCTTGATCAACACTGATTTAGAGCCAGGTCAATGTCTGTTTCTAACTGATCCATCACTGTAAAGCCAATGTCTTCTACTGCCGTTGCCTCTTTTGTTTCAGCATCATTGGTGGGGCTCCATAGCAACGGCACATCCATAGTTTGTTGAAGGATTTTCTCTTCCATTTCTTGTTCTTTCTTTGATAAATGCCTCCTCTCGAAAACATTTTTTGATCTCAAAACTTAAAACGACCTTTTTCGCCTCCACAAGATCCATTTTCCGGTCAACCTCCTCCTCCACTCTCAACGACACATCCCGCTTTGCAACATAATCAAAATCCTCTCTAGCTTATTCGTTTTGCTCCACCGCCAATGAACCTCGCTCTCAATCCATTTTCAGGTTACCACCAACGGATTATTCCTTATTAGCATTGAGTTTTTAATAGTGGATTTCTGTTTTGGTGATGAAATGGGTTTTCTAACTGTGGATTTTTATTTTTTTTTATCTCAAATTGCCTTTTTATTTTTTGATTTTCCGTCTCATTCTAGAGCAAGCATTCAGTTATTACTAAAAGAAATTAAAAATCTTTCAGTGATTTTTTTATGGAGAATGGGAATGAGCAGTAGTGGCAGTGAAGATAAAAATTTTGATGTAGAAGAGAGTGATGACATTTGAATAAAAATTAGAATGAAAATGAGAGATATTATGAATTTTTTACATTGATTTAATAGATTTTTAATAAAAGAATGTCAAATTTTAACGGAACTAAAATATATGAAATTTTCAATATAATTTTAAAAATTAAAATTTTTTTTAATATATTATGACAAAATATAAAAATCTCAAAGTAATTATTCATTTATTTTATATAGCATATAATTCAAATATTAATATAATATTAATTAAAATTATATAATAGGTCTGTCAGTTCAAAGGGATAGATATATAGATTGCTACTTTCATTTGTAAGGCGAATATATAAGTTTCAAAAAGCTATCAATTCAAAAGGATGATCATACAATTTAAGAGCAAAAGTTGAATGTATATTAAAAATATGATTAATTATTTTTTTTTTCCTGTAAAATATCTACACTAATTCTCTTTTGACAATTGTCACAATATACTATCAGATCATTCTATCTAATTTTGTGATTAGTCAACAGTTAGTCAACCCTACAAGAGCATTAAAAAGACAGAAAAATTTTTATCATTTATTTTTAATTAATTGCGTTTTATTTTTTGCTTTAAAAATATTTTTTAGAATTAAAAAATTTATTTTCATATTTTTTGACAATTTTTAAAATAAAAAATAAACAAAAATATTTTTATTTTTTATTTTAAAATAATTTAAGAATAAATTAAATTATTTCTTCTTAAATTTTTTTAATACAAATAAAAAATTTATTTTCATATTTTTGACAAATTTAAAAATAAAAAGTAAAAAATATTTTTTATTTTTTTATTATTTTTTATTTTTTAAAAAATAAAATAAAAATATTTTTATTTTCAAATTTATCAAAAATATGAAATTGTATTTTTTAATTCTAAAAAATATTTTTTAAAATAAAAATAAAAAATAATTAATTAAAATTAAAGAGTGAAGACATTTCTATCTTTTACTACCTTTGTATAGTTGATTAACAGTAAAATTGGACGAAAAAATCTAATAATATATTGTGATATTCGTCAGGAGAGAGTTAATATATTTTTAAAATATCATAAATAATTTAATATATTGAGTTATTTTATAATAAAAAAAATAATAATTAACTCTTAAAAATATACAATAATATTCTTTATATTGGCAAATCGCTAACTCTAAATCTGAGTCCTACCCTTTATTTAGATAACTGATAAAAAGATAATTAATTATAATAAAAAAACAATAAAATTTATCCTAAATAAGAGTAAAAATACAGATTTTTCACTTGGGACTTCTGACCAGTGTTAATAATATTCAATGTATTTAGATTTTTATTGTTGTAAGAATAGAGATTTCAATTTTCTTAATGAGTTTTTATTTTCAAAATTGAGATATATATGTTGATTAAATTCATTATAACATTGAGACAAAAAATGGATAAAAACGGTGATTAAACCGCTTTATAAGATGGCAATAATAGCCCAATTGAATAAGGTGCTGTACCATAATAAAAACTGATGTAATATTAGTGGTAGATGTGATAGAATATGGATTTTGATCCTATGATGTTGGGTTAAAGGTTGGCCTAATGATTCAGATTTCGGTCGCAACAACACTAACCCAATTTTAAGGATTTCTATCACTTGTTCCGTCAGCTGGTTTTTTTTTTTTTTTTTTTTTTTTTTTTTTTTTTTTTTTTCTGTAGAAGGTAAAGCTTATATCGATTTTTTAACAAGTGTCCTGTAAATATTCGTTACTATTTATTATCAATAATAACTAATTAGTAGTAATGGACTTAAATTTTTTTCAAATCTAATAAGATATTTTGTATAATTATAATTTCATAATTTAATTTCTAATAACATTAATTGTCTAGTAAAATAATAGTACTTTGCAATGTTTTGTACCAATAGATATGAAAATTCGACTTGTACCAACCTAACAATTCAAAACAAATCTTTTTTTTTTTCCAAACCAAACAGTCCTAAAATAAAAAAGATTTGAGCTTTGGATCAATATGAATATTTCCAATATCCAAATTATATCAACTTACGCCCACTTCTGACTAAAAGTATAAAGTTAGCTTTAATATTATGTTAAAATTTAAAACATTCAAATTTAATAGAAAATGTTTATCATTCCTACACTTAAAACTTAAGATGATAGATTGGTGGTTTATTTTAATACCATCCCTTAACATGGTTAGTGTTCACTAGGTCTTTAAGTGTCTTATCTTGATTAGGTCTTTTTCAAGCCCATTTTTATATAAGTCTCGTTTGTTATCAATTAATCAAGTTACCATCATCCACCAATATTCTCTTTATAACAAAATTAGCCATTATGGCTTAGATGACTAATGGATTTATATGCCAAGCTCTCAAGCAACTCCTATCTTCTTTTGTTGCCCAAGTCTTTATTCTGCAAATGAAAGTCAACTCATACTCTTTTATTCTCCTCGCTTGGACTTTACCTTTGTTATTACTCAAAGGTTTTTCATTCGGTCCCCCAGTAACGCAATGAATGACCCTTGTAGATCTATTATTGGCAACCTACTTCTCTTTGTCCCTACTTAGCTCATCTCTTTTTCCTTCTAATGGCTTCCCCTCTTTTATAATTTTTTTTTTGAGGTACCCCTAACTTATCAATCTCTCATTTTCTTATATGAGTTGTTTGTAGTCATTTGTATTATGCCTATTGGTGTTATGAAAATGAAAGTATTTATCCTTGTTCTTCCTCTCAAGGTGGCTGATTAGGAGTGGAGGTTTCTTCTATATAATCTAGTATATGAAGGCTACAAATATTTTTGTTAGTATGGCATTAAGTGGCATGTATTTGCGAGCCTTTAGTGGTACATATTTACGGGTCTTTTGGTACTTAAGAGTAGGTCTATCTTCCTTTTTTTTCTCTTATTTTTCTTGTCATCCTCATCTTTCTTCCTTTTTTGCATTTTTTTTTTGTCTTGACAGCCTGCTCTCCTCTCCTCTACTTATAGAACTGGCAAAAGTTGTAGGCATCATCTTTTCTAATGAATTTCTATAGTGAGGATCAACGAATCTTCCAAAGTGCGAGGTGCATGTCTGTAGAGGGCTTTGAAATAATCATAATGAGTTTTTCCATTTTGAAGGGCCTCAACTACTCTAGCTTGGTCCAAACTAGTGATTTTCAAAGCCTCTCTATTAAATATGGTTATGTAATCTCAAAGTGACTCATCTTTTTTTTTGAGTCACTATTTCGAGAAAGTGTCCTCCTTTTTGTTGGGATGATCGACGTGTACCTCTTTATGAATAATTCTATAAGATGAGGGAAGGAGTGGATGCTCTCCTTTTGCAAGCCATTGAACTACCTTCTCACAGCTCCTTTTAGGATTCCTTGAAAGGCCCTACATAATACTGCACCACTAGTTATTTGGAGCTCGACTATATATTTATAGTCCATAGCATGGAATTTCAAATATTCCTCTTTGCTATATATTTCAGAATAGATGGTTTGAACTTGTCCAACATTCGATACTCTTGAATTTCCCCTAGGAAAGGTGACTTGAGAGCTAAGGATATGCTTATAATTGTTCCTTTTCTCATTTTCTCTACTCCCATTTCCTCCAAAATCCTTTTCACTTGTGCTCTAATGTCATGAAGCTCATGCCTATTGGATGCCATTTGCTCTTTATAGGTTCATCTAACAAGCAAAGCTTCGTATCGACTGCCATCGTCCTTTCTGGCTCCTCTCCTCTTAGGTTCTTTGTCAACATGAACCCTTTCCTCTATTCTATCTTCTCTCCTACTATGCCTATCTCCATTCTTATGTTCACACCCCCCTCACATTGGTTTGTTGGTCATTCAACTATCTCTTTAATCTTCAAGACCTCCATTCATTTTCCTCTTCTCTACCATCTTTTCCTCTATGGTTATTATTCTCTCCTCTTTTGCCCCCTTACTCATTTGAGAAGGTATGTTGCCTCTTATTCTCGAAGGGTGATCTGACTCTCCTGTTAAGTTCTCCCTTTCTAGTTTCCTATTAACTTCCTTTCTGGTCCCTCTACACGAGTTTTCTCTTATACTAGGATTTCGCTTTCTATTTGACCTCTCTCTTTTATTCTTAAACTCCAACTCCTTCCCCTTACTACCCCCTTATCTCTCTCTACCCATATGTTTGCTGCATCTTGAGCTTATTTGCCAAAAACAAGACACTTGGTTGTGCCATGAGGTGCGATTTCATGTGCTATGGTTATACTGTGGGCATTAGAGATTTGTTGAGGAGTTAGGGCTTGAAATGTCTGGGTTGTGTTGCTAAGTTGAATAGCAACATTGGTAAGGAGTTAACCATTAATAGAGTTATCAACTGTGGTCAAGTTGGGAATTGAGAATGGGTTTATAATATAGGAACTTAAAGTATTTTTTACCAGAGTGACTTGGTCCTTTGGAGTTGAAGTTTCCCCTGGTAATGCTTAACTTAAGGATGGTGGGTCTATTAGGTATATTTGAGGCATTTTATGGATAACATCATTAGGTCTTTATGTAAATAAGTTTACTTGAAGTTTAAGAAAGAAGAGTTTGTTAAAGATATGAGAAAAAAAAGGAGTAGCAAGTGTTACAATCCTCAAAGAAAAAAGAGAATACAAAAGAGATTCAATGGACTAAATGATCCCCATAGACAATACCATTTGATAATTCAAAGATCTTTAAAGTAGGATGATGTGTTTCTTCTAAATGGGTTTAGGCTTGTGATAGTCTCTTGGAACCTACAAGATGAACAATTAGAATCAAAGTGCCAAGCCTGAACTTGGCAAGACAGTGACTTGAATCTTTAGGGTTATCAAGGAAGAAAATGATTAATTTTTAGAGAATATTTTAATAAGAGAAAGATGTGAGAAGTTGTAAAGAGAATCTGAGAATAGTGCAAGGTGAAAATATTTGTCTCATAATATGTATACTAGCAGGAAGAGGAGTTAGTTGGTAACAAGTGTTTCCTTCTCATTAGTACACAGAGAGTTTAGCCAAGATAGGGCGAATAAAATCTCGGGTGTTAGGCTCCTATTGTTATGCCACTTGCCTCATGTTAGGATCGTGCCTTGACTGGGTGTCAAAATCAAATGTTTGTATTATCTTAGTGCACCAGTGGCTGATGTATCTAAGTTCTGAGTAATATTAACCATATACTATGATATGACTAAATATGTAAGAGACTTTAACTCCTTGCATAGTGAGGCTAGCTTGGAGTGAGGAATAAAGATCTCATAAATGGACTTGATCTAGTGAAGAAGTGTCTTAGTGAAACACCTTCAAAAGAATAGCCTCATCCTTGAAAAGCTATGAAATGTCCTTGTCATAAGCTATCCTTGAAAATATTTCTTTTTGGACTTTTTAAATTCATTTATATTTTTTAAGAAATAAACCTAATTTTGTATTTGAGACCCAAAGATAAAAGCCATATTTATTTCTCATCAATCTTAATTTGGACTAAGCTCAATGCAATGGGGCCTACTTCTCTTTTTGCATATTTACAAAATTCCAATGCAAAATTCTATTAATAAGGTAATGAAAATGGTCTTGGTTTTCCAATGCGAGATAAAGAGCAACTACCCTTCTGAAATAACAATTCTATGCACAACAAAATAAAATATGAAAAACTTCAAATCCTTTCATTCTATTTTCTCTAAGAATTTGAATTTCTAATTAGAAAACAAAAGATAATAATTTATAAATAATACTAAACACAAAGTAGCAGCCAGAGCAGTAAATTCACATGTGATAATTATAAACCCACGATTTTTTTTTTTAATGAAAGTTAAAGTGCAAAGGCATTATAAATACAAGGACAACTGGTTGCGCACGGAATTTCATTGTCAACGTAGAATAATAGTCAACGAGACTTTCATCAAATAGAATAACTGTCCTTATTTAAATATATAAAAATCAATGCCATTTAATAGTTAACAAACATTAAATTATAAATTTTAATATTTCATCACCACAATTAGAGAATAAAAAAAAAATTAAATAATTTTATTATTTTAATATTTTTTTATATTTAAAATCAGAAATTTCGAATTGGATCAACATTGATAGTAATCTTTATTAAAATAAAAAAAGGAATAAAATTGTAAAACTAGCTTTTCTCTCTTTCTTTTCTTTCTTTTTTTTCCTTCAAAATTTTTCTGTGGTCAGGTACATTGTCTTAATAATTAATAAATGTGATTTTATTTTGTATCAAATTGGAATTTTCCTTCTAGTGAAGTAAAGTAGGTAGAGACTTTGGAAAATGGAGGCAGTTGATGTACGATTTTCATGTCGTTTTGATACCAAAATATCCATAGTAGGGTCATCAAAGATTTGAATCAAAATTTTCTCCTGTACATATTCAATTTGAAGAAGCAAAAGTGACCTTTAACTTTCTGGATAGGACCCTCTAACATGCTACCAGTTATTGTCTATGCCAGTGAAGTTCAAATCAAACACAATGCAAATGCAGGGAAGAAGATATGTTTGTGTTCTGGGAACCTTTTTTTTTTTTTTTTTTTCTACATCGAAAATTCATTAAAAAGATTGAGATAATGTTTCGAGGACTTTGGAATCAAATATATGAAACTTTTTCTTTTAATTTTTTTGCTTTATGGTACAGTAAAATCTCTATAAATTAATATTATTACAATTTATAAATTTTAGTAATTAAGAACTGTATTAATTAATCGATAAATTAATAATTTATTAATTTAAAAAGAGTATTTATAATTTAATAATTATATTTAATTAATTAAAAATTTATTGTGTTTATCAATCTTGTAATCAATTTAATATAACTTAATCAATTGAATATGAATTAATTGAAATGAAATAAAAAAATATATAATCAATTAAAAATAAACTAAATAAATTAAAAAAAAAATGTGATAAATTGAATATAAATTAAATAAAGTAAACAAAAAACTAGTGTATATAATTACTTAGATTTTAAATAATCTTTAAAATCCTATTTTAATAAATTACATATCATAATCTATTTTATTTATAATGTTGATAAATTATTAATTTGTAATATGAATGAAACTATATAATTATTTATGATTTTCAGATAAAATATTATCTTATTAATTTATTGAGATTATTAATTTAACTTATTAACACAAGTCGGGACTAAATAAAATTATTATATAATAATGATTATTAATTTATCGAGCATTAATTTAAAGAGATTTTACTATATATTAAAGTGATAGGAACAATATAGTATGAGTAGGGTGAGCATTCGACCGGTTTGTTGAATTGAATCGAAATAAATGAATTTAAATTTTAAAAATAGAATTTTGAATCAAATCGAACTGAAAATTTTATAAAATTAATCGAACTAAATCAAATCGACATATTTCAATTTTGTTATTCAATTATTTATCACTTTTTAACAAAATAAATATATAATACAAATATAAAATATTTATATTTAGGATTTGGCTATTTTAAGTTTTTTAAGAAAATCGAACAGAATCGAATATAATAAAATTTATAAAAAATAAATCGAACCAAACCGACCAAATTAAGTTTGATTTGGTTCTCGGTTGGTCCCTTTTTTTTTGCCCACCCCTATATTTTTTTCTTTTGATTAAAATTATCTTATCTAGATATGAAAATTGATCATTTTATCAAAATAAATAGTATTACTTATATTTCTTTGCTACCTTTAAAAATTTCTTTTGCTTTCTAAAAAATTTTAATGAAAATAAAGGAGAATATAATAAAGAAGAAACATAAATTAAGATAAATTAGGATAAATAATAATGTATAAATTTGTTTTATATAAGAATAGTTTTTCCACTTGAATATACATGTAAAATACATTTTGATAATTCAAATAAATAATTATAATACTGAGAATATTATATAAAAATATAAAAATTATATAACTTTTCAATTATTATTACTTAACTAAATTTGTAATCAAAACCATAAAATCAAGTTTTTTGTAATCATTTTGACAATTAAATACATTAAATATGATTATGATATATAATCTAAATAAAATTAAAAAATTTAATTTTTAATTTTATCATAATTTTAAAAAAAAATTATAATTGAATTAAATTATAATATACATTTATGATTTTTGGTATATATTTATTTTTAATTTTATTATTTTATTAATGGATAATTATTATGAGATCTTTATATTTTATCAAATTATTTTAAAAAATTTATATATTTTCAAAATTATATTAAAAAAATTTTATATTTTGATTTGGTTAAAATTTAAAATATTTCTATTAAAAATTCGTTAAATCAATATAAAAAATTCATTTTCATTTTCATTTTTATTCAAATATTATTAATTTCAATAACATCAAAATTCGCCCCCCCCCCCCCCCCAGCACGCAAAAGGAATGAGGCGTAAAATTAATGAAGAATTGAATGGAGAAAAAGAAGGTATTTAAAACAGGCCATGCCCCTTACCTTTGGAATTCGGATTTCCAGATATTCCTTTGAATGCCTCTGCGACGAATTGGACTTTAATCAAATATTTCCAATTTGTAGCCCATTTACAATCCTACTTTCGCCTTGTTCTAAATAAAATAATATTCTACATAAAATAAAACTGAAAGTCTATTGATTTATTTTAAATAGAACAAAATAATAATAATAATAATTTCCAAATGTTTTATCTTCTCTATAAAAGCACAAGTGTATATTGTATTTAAATCAATTATTACTATATTTTAACCCAAAAAAAAAAAAAAATCCTCAATTGACTTCAAACAGCAATGCATCCTCTGGAGAGAAGGCAGATTTTTATTTCTTCCTCTTTCTACTCTTCTTCTTCAGCAATTCCTTCTCCAGTCTCCACTAGTGTTTTCAGTTTTTGATTTTTCCGGTCCTTTGCTTTCTCTTTAAAAATAAAAAATAAAAAAATAAAAAAATATTTTTCAAATTTGTTAAAAATATGAAAATGAATTTTTTATTTATATTAAAAAATTTAATAAAAATAATTTAATTTCTTCTTAAATTATTTTTAAAATAAAAATAAAAAAAATTTTGTTTATTTTTTATTTTTAAATTTATCAAAAAATATGAAAATAAAATTTTTAACCCTAAAAAATATTTTTTAAAGCAAAAATAGAATGTAATTAATTAAAAATAAAGGACAATGATATTTTTATCTTTTTACTGTATTTATTGATCATTTTAGGGTTGACTGACGGTAAAATTGAACGAAAGAGGTATTAATATAACGAGTCATTAGTCATGGGGAATTAATGTATTTTTGAAAGGTTAAAGAGATTTAGTATATTAGATTATTTTACAGGAGAAAATAATAATTACTCCTAATATTAATAATAATAATTTTCTTTTTAATATTTCTGAACTTTTTAAATGTATTACTTCAATATATATATAAAAAAAAAAGTGTCATACAGCTTACAATTATAAGAATTTAATCTATCAAAATATAAATTCAAGTAGATAAAATAAAAGAGGCAAAGATAACAGTAGGGATCGAACACGAGACCTATTTAAAATTTAATTAGTATTAACCAAGCCAACAATGATATATGGAAATTTTATCAACAAATTGATTAATCTAACTTAAATAATAAAATCTTTAGCTCGGCCGCTTCTAAGTCTATTTCCCCTTCCTCTCAGTCTCTCAGTTCTCTCCTTTATGTAATTGTTAGATCTGCTATCTTTCGTTATCGAATACCGATTAATCTATGGTCTACTAGTAAGTTACTTGAGTGATGGGTGTACGCTTAATTTGAAGTTAAATCAGGTTTAGTTTGTATAGTGGGATTTCTTGATTAGGTTTTCCTTAATTGATTATCATATGGAGATGTGTTTCTTAATTTACAACATGCCAATTTTCTTTTTTCTTTTAATATGTCAATTTTCCTTTATTTTAAGAAATACATATAATTTAGCGCCAAGTATATATTCTCCAGCGCAATAAATCTATAATCAATTTTTTCTCTCCGAATGTAAAAAAAAAAAAATATAATCTTTTCTTATCTTGTTTTAATTTGGGGTTTTTTTTTTTTCTACTCTTCAATTTTCTGAACATTTTCTTGATCTGGGGTTTTGTTTTAATCTGCAGGTTTGCAGTTGTTGCTTGAACAAAACAGAGTCACTTTCTTTTGTGTTGCTTAATCCGCAGGTTAGTTCTATTAAGTAATTTCTTAGAGATGTTTTGAATAGTTAATTTAAGTAAGCGTGTGTGTGAATATATATGAATAATGGGCCGCTTTGAGTGGGGCCTGACAAGATTAAGCCCAATTGGTTGGACCGGACCGAGCTTGATCCTTGTAACAAAATACCTGTGATACCATAAGGTACGCTCTGAAATGTAGGATGGACACTTCTAAACAATACCAGATGAAAAAAGGCTCTAGAGGCCTCAAAACTTTGTTCTGCATTCACTTTGTGGGGAATTGTTTGGTAAATAGAAGGAAGATGTATTTCTGATTTTATTTAAATTGTTCATTCATTTTGAATGGATAGCACTAGTGTGGGCATGGTTACCAAAATTGGATTGGACTGGTTGATCGAACTTCTGACTATTTGATTTTTTATCTTTATCGGTCAAGTTCTGAAAACATTAAGTGTGAGAGTACGTCATTGAAACTCATTTAAGAAAAAATTAATTTCATTGATGTATTTCCACTTAAAAAATGTTGATTCATTTTAATTGTTTATATACACTCTGACCAAAAGTAATTGGAGGATGTGAGTAGTTTGACCATTCTTGTTAAGAATAAAATTAGTGTATGTTTGAATTAAAAATTGAGAATTATAGTTTGTGTGGTTTGATAAATTCAATGTTTGGTAACTATGGTTAGAAATTTTTTAATTATTAGCATTTAACTTTTTAACTGCTAATAACTCATTGTTATTTTTTAATCGCTAACCGCCAAACACCACAACTAAAGAGTATTTGGATGAGCGATTTAAAATTATCGAATACTATTTTGAATTAATAAAAATTTTAATTAGTAATAATAATTTTTATCTATTATTAAATTTTATTGAGAAAAAAAATATATAATTAATATTTATTAAAATATTTAATAATTTTTAAATAATTAATATATATATTTTTGAATAGCAATTAAATTTTATGGTTAGCATCTAAACACCTCTAAATCAAATAAATTTAGTATTTAAAACGCTAACCGTCAATCGAAGACACCGAAAATACACTTAGTATTTTAAATTTTAATTTAATAGTATTTTTTTTAATTATCCAAATAGCACGTGAAATCATACTAGTAGCTATTCTGCACTAGAATTTACGAAGCCCCGAACTCGAAGCACTACATTACCAATACCGGCAGATCGTTTCGCGCTTTTATTATGGTTTCTATATCTCAATTCACATCCAAATTGCCAACCCAAAGTCCCCAGTTCTTGTTCCATAACCTAGCTGTGAGCTGGGTAACTAAGGTTTTCATTGAAGTTTCTAAGTTTTTGTAGGTAAAAGCAAGAAAACAGTGAAGATTTAGATGGGAAAAGGAAATTTTTAGAGGAAGGCGGCAACATATATTTTCAATTTTCAGAGTACAGGTTTATATATTTTATATATATATTTTTGGCTTATTTCTCTGTTCTGTCAAATTGCTCTCCTTTTTTCGTACCTGATTTTACAGAAACCCTTTATTCAAAAAATCTACCAGTATACCTTCCTCACGGCCGTTTGGATGTTACAAATTGGCAGAGGATATGAGCTCAAAGGTAGAATTATTATTATTGTTTTTTTGTTTAATTCGCTTTGCATATTGCATTTGGATGATTTCTGGAGTTCATTTAATGTGAACATTATGTTGGTTATAGGGCAATTCAATAGAGCTTGATTTGGACCCTTTTGTTGATATTGTTTCCCCACCGGCTATAAGCAATGGTAACTAACGCTCATCCACAATATTTAATTTTTATTATATTAATAACTTTTGTGTTTCTAGTTGATATCAATTTCTGTTGCAGCAAACGCTGTTGGCAAATTTCAACCGAGAGCAAAGCCCAGACCAAGGAAGGGAAAATCTGAGGCTATTGCTCTTGCTGTTTCTAATACTGCAATGGATGACAATGCTAGTCTAGCTTCCACTGTCACAGATAACCTGACCGCTAAATTTGTTGATGTTGGGGATGGTAAAGTGGTAGATTCAGTTAGTTCATCTTTAACTAATTTGGACAACATTGTAAGAAAAGAGCCATTGAGAAATGATGACTACGCAAATCCTGGAATTTTATTATCCAATGATGACAGGAGTTCAGGATTGGCAAAATCAATGGGGGAGGTGAGAAAACTGTCTCTTTGCTTCTTCTTATGCTAGTATTCTTTTTGCCACATTTTCACAAGCCCTACTGTGTTCAGAATGCAGACATATTTTCAGGGTTGGAAAATATTCAGGATTTTGTTACCCAGTCCCTGGGCAGTGCAGGTGAGTTAATGTGAAATTTGTTCAGCATTTTGAACCATTTCTTTTAAGTCTTTGTTTATTGTGTCTTGTGAGTTCTAATAATGAAGGTTTTTATTCTCCAGAGATTCCTGTTCCTCCTTCAAATGAGGAGACAGAAGGACAATCTAGATTTCCAGCTCATAATTCTGTTAATTCTTCAGCGCTCGGGGCATGTAATGTGGTAAACTCTGATGCAGTAACTTCTAATGAGGCTGCTATTCAAACCAATAATGAAAGGCCAGAGCCAAGTCTTCATGTACTCGGGGAATGCCAGTTGAACCAATCTTACTCACTGCCAATTCTGGACGATGATGCTGTATGGAAGGCAAGGCAGGACCTGTACTTATATTAATTCCAATTCTTGTTTGAAAGTTCTTAGTTTGATTTAGTTATCATTTGGTTTGTTTCAGGAATCAGAGTCCTTGGCTAACTTGGAAAGTCCAGATATTCAATCTAAGTCCACCATTGCATCTCGTATGTTCAAAACTAGCTGTCTGCATTATATGGACATTCTTCTGTGTTGTGTTTTTGCTTTTGTTCTGAGTCTTTGTTGATTTCAGAGCGTTCTGCCAGAAAATTCCAGCCAAAACCCAAAGTACAGACTGGGAAAGAGAAACCTAATGTTAGCATCCTTCCCCCAGATGCTGTTGAGTCTGTTGTGCCTCCTCCAAATGCTCAGTTTGCTCCCTCTGAAACTGTGTGCGTCAATGAGGGTTCCATTCCTACAATCCCAGCGGATGATGTACTTGATTATTCCTCCATGAGCTTCAGCAATTCAATTACCCCAGATCCTACTATGTCTGAGTTTCCAGTGAATGAAGAACAGATAAACCTCACCGAAGCTTCTCACTTCGGCGACACAATTGTTTTGCCCCAGGATGTACCTGTAGTGCCTGAAATGGAGGTATAACTTTGTTGAAAATAAATAAAATGCTTCACTTCTATGTTGATATGGTCCTGACTTGTTTGTGGTTTCTTTTAAGAATTCTAAGAGTGGAAAAAGAAAATCTTCTTCTGTATCAAATCCTTCTGAGAAGTCCAAACAATCTTCTTTGGCTGGTGGGTTGAATGAAAATGGCAAATCATCAATGCAGCTGCGAAAGAGGACTGCTACTATGCAACTTGTTGATGAGTCAGAAGATGATGAAGCTCAAACTAGCAATGGTGTCCCTCCTACTAATTCAGTTGCAGATAAAGAAGATAATGATTATGATTATAGAATGGATGAAGAGAATGATAATGAAGCTGGAGAGGAAAATACATCTTACAAGAAAAGAGCTTCAGAAAAGTCAAAGCAACTTGTCACTGAGAAGTTAAAACCAGTAAGAAGAAGAAAGAAAAACAATGATACGCTAGAACAGTCAACTCAAGAACCACGCAAAAAGTTTTCACATTCCACTCGTCGGAAAAGCAGATGTAGTTTCAATATTTAGATGTCAGTTAATTTTAAGGATTATGATTTTCTTATCTGTATGTTACTTAATTTCATTCTTCTTTGCAGTGAAAGATTTGCTCAGTATACCAGAGGATGAAGTTGATTTTCAGAAGATGCCTTTCAAAGATATTATTTTGCTTGCAGGGTATAAGGAGAGTTTAGCTGTATGTAGTCTATTTCCTAGCTTTTTTTATGATATTTTTGTTGAAGTTACTATGATTTGTTCATCAATAGCATTCAAGAGCCTAATGCATTTATTATAACATTCTGGTTATTCTCTGCTTGACCAAATTTTTCTTTTTGCAGGTAAAAGAGGAAAAAGCATCAAAGATTGCCTCGGCCAATCAAAGGTATGAAGTTAATAATGAGGCATAAATAGAAGATCTTTATGCTCTTGAGATACCTGTTGTCATCTTTTATGCAATTACTGCATGCGAATTTGTATATTTAATCACCATTCTTGAATTAAAAAGAAAGCCATAGTTTATTGGCTTTATGCACAGATAGAATGCATATCCTTTTATTGCTGCTTCTGGATAGCTACTGGAGGGAGGAATGACATTTAAAGTTTTCAGATCCTAACCCAGATTCCTATTTTGCAAGTGTTATATCTATCTGATTATTAGCTATTGTGTTGAGTCAAAGGTTCTATTTGGTTATGAAATCTGATTGAAAATTTGTCTTTCAGAACAATTATGTTGGTAATCGGCTTTAAACAACTAACCAACAGTATATTATGCTTCTCACTTTTACCATAAGAAAACGACCAAAGCTGAAAAACTCAATTGCATATGATACTGCAATTGTTGAGTCATTGGGACTAATGTGTTTAGATATTACCTTCTGTATCACCTATCAAATGTCAAGCATGATATTGTTACTAATATGTGATGAAAACTAAAATAAAAAAGATGGTCTACCTAAATCAGAGTTGTTAAAGGCATGCCTAGGCTCAGGGCCCCACCAGGTGAAGGCATGTCATCTGGACTAAACTGGGCCAGGTTCCATCTTGGCAGGTGTGTCTAGGCCATCAGGTGCAGCCTTGGGCTGCAGCACACCTGAATTTTTTTTTAATTGTTTTTACATGTTTTGAACAACTCATGTGTTCATATTTTGAAAGTGGGAGTTTCCTTGTTTAAACTTAATCAAAAGAAAAACTTCTAAACTTTCCTAATCCAACTGTTTGTCTATTGCTGCAAAATCTCACATAAAAGTCATTTAAAAATTCTGATGTTCTTAATACATATGTCAAAAATTCTGATAGAGTTTCTAACAAAGGTTTGATTCTTGTGATACTTAAATGAAAGTTATTGAAACGGGGTTGAATGTGCTTTATTGAATTTGTAGTTATGTAGAGGTAATTTAATATTTGTTTAATTTTTGTTGAATTTTTGAATTTTGTCAATAACGTGCATTTAAATTATGTGGTTACAATCTATTTTATACCTATTGTTCAACCAGGAAATGTTATATATTTCTTAAGGCAACATGAGCCTCATGTCTACGCCTAGCATTGCACCTTGCACCTTATGCTTCAGAACCGGTTGCACCTTTGTGTGCCTTTGGCCTTTTAACAACACTCTACCTAAGAAATGATAAAGCAAATGCTTCTTTTCTTTTTTCTTTTTTTTTTTTTTAAACTTCAGGGAAAAACCATTCTAAGGATAATGCAGCAATGTTCTTCTCTATTTTTGCTTTGAGATTTGTTATTAGGTTCGGGGTAAATATAAAAGGAAAAGAAAAAAGAAGAAATAAATTGCATTTTTTTATAGATTTTTTCCTGTGGATTGGCCATTTTCTAAGTTATTTATGGCTCGTTTGGATAGATGGTCATTTGAAATTATTGTGGGTTTGAATTTGAGTTTCAAGCGTAAAAATATTAAAAATATATACGATGACAAATTCCAAATGCTCATTCATTTCAAATGACTAAATATCCAAATGGGCCCTTATGTAAATGGGAAGTGTTTCCCTAAAGAATTTGCCTGTTTTTGTTGTCATTGTGTTTATGAATAGGAACTATACTGTTTAGTCTGGTTCTTACTAATTTTTCATACTACTAAATTCTGTTTCTTCAAATTTTTTTTTGGAAGTTGATCTGTTGGATTTTAAGAATTCACAGTTTCAAGTCATACTATATTAACGCAAAGTTGTAACCAATTATTGCTGGTAATGTTCAGACATTTTTTTCTGTAGAGTTAGTGTAGAAAAGGTTGCACATGCTTGCTTATGAGTACTTTGTTGCTGTCATTTCTGTGATATCTGTCTCCAATGGACTTGTACTCTTGGTTGCATGCAGCACCTCTAATTCTTTCCATGGGGAAGGTTCTCATAATGAAGAGGATGCTAATCCTTCAGAGCAGGATGGATGCTATCTTAATGATCAATCAAACTCATTATTCAATTCCCATTCTTTTATGGACAAAACACCCACTGCAAAGTGGTCAAAGCAAGACACAGAATTGTTTTATGAGGTATATGTAACTCAATTTTTGCACCTATTGAGATATTTACTCTGGTACCAGTTGTGATGCTGCAAAGATATTACCGAAAGAAACAAAATAGATATATTTATTTCAGGTTTTGGTACTGATGAAGTTCTATATGATCCATGTCTAAAGTTTAAACTTTAGTTTATGTTGGTAGGACGATGTCTCTAGCATAAGCCCAAATAAATTGGCAACTTGTGTTCTGTGCTGTGATATATTGTCCATCTATAAAATGCATATATATTAGGCTGAGGAGTGGTGCATGGTAGATGTGGTGGATTGCTGTATTGGTCTTGGGATTGGGGCCACTGAGTTCATACTCTCCTTCAGCATTCCTCCAATTGGTGGACAATCTAGAGAGCCTGCCAAGTTGATGGATTAAGCATCATATTCCTGTCAAGGGAATTTTCACCCTGTTTGCGACTCTTTGTTATCAAGGGAGATTTTATTTGTCTTCCATTTTAATTATTTTTTGGAGGTTTACTCCATCATTTTATAATCCTCTGTTGATAATGCTCTCAGTTTAAGTAAGGTTCTCTATTGTAGGGAAAAAAAAATAATGTGTAAGAGTTGTACATAGGATATTGATTGTTATTTATTGTCTCTCTAAAGAGATACCTTTAATTTGTTACGTGATTCTTTCTCAGTGGTTCCTTTAGTAAATGCACATTTTTTGGAATCTTGCCAGTAGCTCAATAAGGAATCGACATCTCGTCTAGCCAGTATGTAAGCACTGTCATATCTATACACAGTAGGAGAATACCATATTCTAGCCTATTAATAAACAGAGAGGATTCTGACATCTTGTCACTTTCCTCTATGCTTATCGTTGCCCCTTCAGGTACAACTATATTTCTAATTGATTTGTTCTGAAAACATGTAAAGAGTTGAGATGGTGGAAAAGGCTGATAAAAGAAATCAGCATTTCTCCATCAACTCCCTTAAATTAATTTAATAAAACGCTTTATCCATTTTATGTCTCAGAAGAATAAAGGAAATTGGTAGGTTTAGGGGTTGAAGGGTTCTTGATCTATGCGCTGTATAGTTTGTTTCTTATGTAATCTGATGCCTTACTGCAGTATTCTACTGTTTGTTTAAGATTTTAACCAATATATGCATGAATATGTGTTTTAGGGAATTCGGCAATTTGGGACTGATCTATCAATGATACAACAACTTTTCCCTGGAAGAACACGTCATCAAATAAAGCTGAAATATAAGAAGGAAGAGCGTCAACAGCCCTTGAGGCTCTCTGAAGCTCTAAACAGTCGTGCTAAAGGTTAAACTATTGCTCACTGCCCCCTCCCCAGTGCTGTTTCTCTAATTTTTGTTCAGGGACAACTGTATTTCTAATTCAGCATTTATAGTCAACCCTCCAATCCATCCTGCGTCAGATGGGGTGTTCTTTCATTTAGAATATTTTTTTTTATTATTATCTTCACATCAGAGGTGGTTGCTTACCAGCCATGTGCCTGGTGCCATATTTTCAAGTGCATCTCAAACCTAACGCTTTTAACTTCATTGCTATTCTTTGATATTAGAATGGATTCCCCAAAAGTGTTATTTGTCCAGTTCTATATGTAGTAATGTGTCTATTTGGCTAAAGGGTATCTAACTTGTAAAGCTGCAATGTTACTATCATGTCCACGATATACAGCAAAAAAGGGGTTTTGCTGGACTGTAAAGCCAATGTTGGAAAATTAAAGGTTACATTAAAATAAATTGTTGAGATGTGGCATGCTGAAAGTAGTGTTTTAATATGATTTTCTCTTGCAGATAATTCTTATTTCGAAAAAGTGATAGAGCAACTACAAGTTGCTGCTCAGGCAGAACAGGAGTCCAGTAAAGGTGATTCTGCTGGTCTGACAGATGATGAAACAGAGTTGAATCCTAAGACCAATGTAGGCTTTTTATTCTTTCCCTATGCTCTTGTTATATATATATATATATATATATATAAACCTTGTATTATAACTGGTTTGAATAATTTTGACATAGCATACTAGATTTCTGAAGAAAAATTACTCTAAATTACTTGCTAACATGTTGGAAGAAACTGAATGAAGTGTTCCGAAAAAAAATGATTGGTCATGTTAATTGTTGCAAAAGTTATGCCTTCAGACAGCCCAAACCTTTTTTTATTAGTGCTAGCCACATGTATCGGTGCACTGTTGTTATTTATCTCACTTGCACTGGAGAGAGAACCAATTGGGAGTGGAGAGAGTTTTAAATGCTATAAAGAAATTCATAGAATAACGATCCTTTCCCTAATGTGTTTGCAGGAGGAAGTGGCAAAGTCTGAGCGGGATGAAGTTGCAACAGTTGAAGATGATGAAGAAGGAGATCCTTCGAAATATGATGAAGATGATGATGACGATATATGGAGTTCATATTATCGTGAATTTTAGTCATCAAATTGTTAGGGATAATTTTTTTGTTAGTTGCTTTTTTGCGTCAATGTAACATTACATTTTCTCAATGGTCGACTATTTTTTTATCTAGTGTGCAATTAGTTCTCGAGAAAATTTTAGGGAAATATCCAAAATGACTTTATGTATAATGGTTTTTGAAAAAATGACTTTTTTTTCATAATTCTAACTCGGGTTATGTTTTATAAATCACATGGATTGTTTTTGTATAATTTTAACTCTTTATTTTCTATTTTTTTTTTTTTGTAGAAAATAAGTTATAATTAATCTTGAATTAGTCGAATTTTTAGTTAGAAATTAATTAAAATTTAGTCAGATTTCAAATATAAGTCATAATTAATTTAAAATAAGTCAAATTAAATCTTAATTAATTAAAATTAATTTTAAATTAATCAAAATCAAATTAGATTTCAAACATAAGTCATAATTAATCTAAAATAAGTTAAAATTAAATTTTAATTAGTCGAAATTAATCATTGAATTAATTAAAACCAAATCAGATTTCAAGCAAACATATTAAAATAATATCTTATAATATAATATTAATCGAAATCTCTAAAATAAGTTCAATTTTTAAAATTTTAGAATTAATTTTTTGCTAATTTCAAATGATTTTATGTTGTTTTCAACTAATTTTATACTGTTTTTAACTAATTTTCTGTTGATCTCGATTATATATTATGTCATTTAGTCGAAACAAAGTCGAAATTTAGTTGAAATATATGTAAATTATTTAAAGGAATAATTACTCTGAGATTTTTATATTTTGTCATATTATACTAAAAGGTTCCTGTATTTTCAAAATTGTACAAAAAAATCTTTATATTTTGATTCAATTAAAATTAGAGATCATTTTATTAAAAAATTCGTTAAATCAATATAAAAAAATACATAATACCTCTTATTTTCATTATCATTTTCACTTTCATACCACTCAAAATTATACGAAAAAATATTTATATTTTGATTCAATTAAAATTAAAGATCATTTTATTAAAAAATTCGTTAAATCAATATAAAAAAATACATAATACCGCTTATTTTCATTATCATTTTCACTTTCATACCACTCCTTTATCTTCTTCCAATTCCAATAAAATTCAACTCTCTCTCAATTAAATTGAACAACAATTTAATTTAATTTAATGATGAAAAAGTTGAACCCCCCACACTTATCAATTTGCTTATACAAAATATGGGTTGCTTATTAATTCCTTTTCAGTTTCCAAATGCTTATGCAAAGAAACAAAGATTACAACCACCACTAATTTTGTATTAGAAGGTTCATAATTCTAACATCACCCTAAAAAAAAATTATTTGTAATTACAAATTTTTTTATCTATACTCAATTTTTATATAATAAAAGCAAAATCCTTGATTTACTACCAATAGCCTTATCAAACCTTAGAGGTCTCTCTTCAATCTCTCCATAAGTTAAGAAAAACCCTAACAATCTCTCTGAAGATACATCAAACGACACATTGCCAACATAAATCTTCCTCGTTGAAACATCGTTACCACTACCCCCAGAATTTGATTGCTCGGAAGAGGCCAAATGGGTGACAGTCATCCTCCTGTCAATTTTCTTGATGGGTTCTTTTAAAGCAATTAGAGCACCATCCACATGCTTATATGTAATAAACCCAAATCCCTTAAATTTCCTAGAGTTCTTGTCGAAGATTATGATGGCCTTCTTAAGCACACTGCAAGAGGAAAATAGAGCATGGATGGTCTCAGTAGTTATCTCAGAAGAAAGACCACGAATGAAGAGCTTCCGATGAGAGATGTTGCCGTTTGCTAAGGTGCAGATGTAGTTGAGGACGTTGGAGTGACGAACTGCAACTGTTTAGATGATTTCTAGGAGTTGCTCCTCGGTGAAAGGCTCGATTACCCTGCGAATGTCTTATGGGGTTAAGGCGGTTGTTGATGTAGAGTTTATTGGTGTTGTCCCATTTTGGTTGGCTTTGCGTTTCTTTGTGAAGTCCATAGTGAAAGATAGCAGAGCAAATCAAAAGGGAGGACTGGAGAATGATAATACTCTGGGAATTTGTATCATCATATTGACACAAGAGGTTTAGAGTTCGGGATTTTGGGTTTGATGGGTTCGATAAGAAGAATAAGAAAGGGTAAGAGTTTTAATGGATGGGGTAGAAGATGAAAGGGAATGGTATTTTAGATAATAAATAAAATATTTTAGTTAAAATTTCACTTTGTATTATTGATTGACGGAAAATGAGATAAAATTAATGGAAAGATCTCGTAGTTTAATGAAATTAAAATATATGAATTTTTTAATATAATTTAAAAAATATAAGGACTTTTTAGTACAATATTGTAAAATACAAAGATTTCAAAGTAATTATTTCTTATTTAAAATTGAATCACAATAAATAAAAGATGATTATTGCGAATAAAAGATTTTTTTTTATTATTATAAATACAATTTATATGAGATGACAAAGTGTCAGAAGATACAATACATACTAATTTAAAGATGCTTGTACTTATTATAAACATTAACAAAAAAACAAATTTCATGGTGAATAATATTGAAGAATAACCGAAATGAAAAGAAGTATTATGTTACACGATTACATAACCAACACACATAGATAAATTGATTGTGAACAGATGAATTTGAAGATGTCCTTACTACCAAAATAGGCAAACTTCAGAGATTCTTTGCTTCATGTTAAATAATGAAGAACGAAAGAGACAAAATTACAAGGTTCTTTATTATTATAAGCATGACACATATGCAGAGGTAAATTGACTGTGAATAGTCCCAGAGTCTTTCTTCATATAAGTTAAAGAAATAAAATCCCCGTAGATGAAATTGACATCAACAGAAATCTAATTTCATGAGGAAGTAAATATCAAGATTAGTTTCACATGAAGAATTTTTTCATTGTTCAAGAGATGATAATTGTTTGTCACGTCAGAGGTTCTAGACAGAAAAAAGAATTCAAAAATCCTTTTTAATTATGTTTATTCATCTAAGGATAAGAGATTAAAAGGATAGAGTACAAAGGGAAAAATACGAGTCATTTATAACATCCAAATCCTTTGATTGCTGCTCCTTGCAGTTATTATTCACTGATTTTCAAGAGTCAAATGTGATGGTTTCAATATTAACCAATTCAGAATATATGGACTTAAATATACCACTGTAAGATTGTCACACATAGTAGAAACTTGTTAAAAATAAATTAGTCACATTTTCTATTGACTTCGACTAAATTTCAATTGAATTCAACTAAATTTTAACTGACCTCAACTAATTTTTTACTGATTTCGACTAATTCAAAATTAATTATTCATTAGTCAAAATTAATCCTGAATTAATCAAAACAAAGTTAGATTTCAGACAAACATATTACAATACTATATCAAAATATAATATTAGTCGAAGTTTAGTCTAAACTCTAAAATAAGTCCAATTTTTAAGTTTAGGATTAATTTTCTACTAACTTCGAATAATTTTCTATTGTTTTTTACTAATTTTTCTACTTTCTTTGACTAATTTTCTATTGAAATATACTTTCATATTATATCCAATTAGTAGAAAAATATTCGAAATTTAGTCGAAAGATAGTCGAAATGTATTAAAAGTTTAAATTTTGGGCAATTGTATTGAATTATACTAGAGTAAAAGTAAAAAACAAGATTATTGTGAATTAAAGGATCATTCTTTATTATTAACAAGCAATATATTTACATGAGATAACAAATTGTCCATATATAGATTACATGAGATGACAAAATATCCTAAAATACAATACATACTAAAAGTTGACAATAAATTTGAAGATGCTTCTGAGGATGCCCTTACTGGCATAAATTAAGAAATATATAATCTTCATGTTGAATAATGAAGTGAAAGAGAAGCAAAATGTAGCAAGGTCCTTCATTATTACATCGCTAACACATAAAAGTAAATTGACTGTAAATAATCGTCATGGATAAAAGGTGAGAATGATTTGTGACGTCCAAGGCCATGGGCAGAAAGAAGACTTCAAGTCAAGAATCATATAAGTTTAAGAGGATGGAGTAGAAAGAGTAGAAGATGAGTTATTTATAACCTCCAACTCTCTTGATAGACCGATTTTCAAGAGTCATATATGAGAAGTTTCAATACTAACCGATTTTCAAGAGTTAAACATTTATTTTCACCATAAACAAGGAAAATTTATTCTCAAAAACCTATAAAAACATTTTCTACTTACTTTAACTAATATTACAATCATTTCGACTAAATTTCAACTTATTCGACTAATTTTCAACTGATTTCGATTTATACTTTTTAGTCAATAAATAGTTCAAAATATTCAAAGATATTCGAAAAGTATTTAGATCCGAGAATTTTAAACTAATTTCGACTAATTTTGGACTCATTCGATTAATTTAAAATTGACTTTGACTAATTTTCAACTGATTTCGACTTTATACTTTAGATTAGTTGATTCTAACTAAATAATCTTAAAAGCAAAACACCTAATAATTTTAGATCAAATAATCTTAAAAGCAAAACATAAACAAATAAGATAAACATAAATTTATGAGTTAAATGAATGAAAATGAGCTGGGATTCCAAAGGGAGAGAGAAAAATGAAATGGATTTTTGCATTTCCGAAGATAATACTCCAAAGCCTATAATTTTGAAGAGACGGAGAAAATAATGCAACAAAACTTGTGTTTCACAAGATCGAGAGAGAAGAATGCCTAGGCTACTTTATTTCTGAAGTAGAGAAAAACTTGCAAAGATGAGTTTAAAGGATCTTGGGTGGGTGGGTGAAAAGTCATTTCACTTGATGTGGGGATAAACTTGTCCTAAAAAAGGAAGGAGTGACAAAATTATAATATCATTTTTGAAAGAAAAAAATATTATTCATAATGTCATTTTAGGATATTTCTCAAAATTTTATTGGGCTCTTGCCATTACTCCCCAAATTCATTATTAGCCATTTTCTCTTCAATAATTTTTTTTGAGGGCTACTCATTATCTTTCTCATTTCTTTTAAAATTTATTGAGAATCAATATTTGGTGGTTCAAGTGGTAAGAAACTCATTCCCCTTAAGTAAGGTTTCGAGTTCGAGTATTGTGAATGGAGAAAATAGGTATTGTGAGAGTTTTACTCCTTATGGGTCTCTCCCAACTTGAGCCTGGATTAGTTAGACCTAGTGGACTAGGAT
This sequence comes from Aleurites moluccanus, assembly GCA_948193065.1. NCBI lineage: Eukaryota > Viridiplantae > Streptophyta > Magnoliopsida > Malpighiales > Euphorbiaceae > Aleurites > Aleurites moluccanus. Next base: position 31,999 of record CANXYC010070861.1, read on the forward strand.
ATTATGTGGTCATACAAAAAAAAAATTATTGAGAATCATTTACTTTAAACTTTGCCTTTCTGTAAAGGTCCATTTGGGACAAGGATTTGAAATTGAAATTGAGATTTTTAATTTTAATTTCAATTCTCTAGAATTATAATTGATTTGAAATTGTAATTCCAACGTTTGTATCACATAAAAAATTAGAATTAAAATTGAAAATAAAATTGAATAAATATTAGTAGCGACCGTGGGACCACTAGTTATGGTGGTAGGAATGATAGAGGACAGCTAGTAGTGATGGTAGTGGTGAGATGGTGGTAGATTGGCGGCGCCGATGATAGCGGTCCACCAGCACCGGCGAAGCTGGCGATGTTGGTGGGGGTGGAAGTATGATGAAGACCAATAAGATTTAGTGTTTTATATATTTGTATTTGTATATTTTTGGTATTTTTGTTTTCCTTAATTACTTTTGATAGAAAACTTATTTTTAGGCGTTATTTAAAATATTATATTAGTTTTAATTTGTTTTTTTATTTAAGTTAATTTTGATTTATTTTCTTATTTATATAAATATGTTGATTTATTTTCTTTTGGGAATAAATTACCATATTAGACTCCTAAGATTTTCTGAAAGTTATTTTCTATATATATTAATGTAAACCTTAGGGTTGAGACAATTTTTGATTGAAATAAAATAATATTTCTGTGTGAAAGTATTCCAATTTTTGATATTATTTGAATTAACAAACTTTGATGCCTATTATTATGGTATTCATCTAGAATCAACAGACTCTTAGAAGGCTTCTGCTACATCAGTTGGTATAAGAGTTTGCACTCGTTCCTTGAAAACTATGCCACCAAGGAGAGGACGCTAGACTCTACCTGTAGAGGAGGTTTATTACCGTGACGCAACAACTCAGATGGTTCAACTTATCATGAACAATATGGAGGAACGTATGATATAAATAATGGAATAGATAACCCAATGGATGATTAAGATTTTAAGAGATCAAATATTTAATTTTCATGCCTTAGAAATAATGTCAAATGTCAATTGGGATTTACCTCCAGTATTTGATGATTATCTTGATGAAGAAATATTATTATCTATTGCAATAGTTCCATCATCTATTGAGAATCATAATAATATCGGGGAATCGTAATAGACGACAATATTAATTCACAAGAATGGAAAATATTATTATGAAAATTCATTCTCCATTAATTTTTCTACTGTATCTGATTCTCAATTAATAAAAAAAAATAATTGAAACTTATATTGAAAGTCATTGGACATATTGGATGAGAATCATAAAGAAAATAGAAAAGTTTCACATTTTTTATGAATATTTTACAGCCAAGTGTGTTCAATATAAAATTCTTTTTTTCCTAAGGATTTTTTTGATAATAATGTTACTGTAAATTCGAAAACGAATTTTCTCTACCCTAGAGAGAATGATGGAGACCAATAAGAGTTTGTGTTTTTCATATTTGTATTTTTATATTTTTTGTATTTTTCATTTTTCTTATTTAATTTTGATAGAAAACTTATTTTTAGGCACTATTTAAGATATTATATTAATTTTGATTTGTTTCCCTATTTAAGTTAATTTTGATTCTTTTCCTTATTAATGTAAATTTGGTGATTTGTTTCATTTTCGGAATAAATTACCATATTAAACTTTTAGGATTTTCTGAAAGTTATTTTCTATATATAGTCATGTAAACTTTAGGTTTGAGACAACTTTTAATTGAAATAAAATAATATTTTTGTGTGAAAATATTTTAATTTTCGGTATTTTTTGAATCAACGAACTTTGATACCTATTATTCTGATATTCATTTAGAATTAACAGACTCTTAAAAGGTTTCCGCTACGTCAGTTGGTATCATAACTTATGCTCGTTCCTTGAAAACTATGCCACCAAGGAAAGGACGTCAGACTCTACCTATAGAGGAGGTTTATTATCGTGACGCAATAACTCAGATGATTCAACATATCATAAATCATATGGAGGAACGTACGACACAAATGATAAAATAATTAACCCAGCGGATGATTGAGCTTTTAAAAGATTAAATATTTAATTTTCATACTTCAGAAATAATGTCAAATATCATTTGGAATTTACCTCCAGTATTTTATGATTATCCTGATGAAAAAATATTATTATTTATATCTATAGTTTTATCATCTATTGAGAATCATAATAATATTGAGAAATCGCAACATATCATAATACTAATTCACAATAATAAAAAAATATTATTATGAAAATTCATTTTCAATTAATCTTTCTACTATATCTAGTTCTCAATTCATTAAAAAAAAAAATTAATTGAAAGTTATTGGACAAATTGGATAGGAACCATAAGAAGAATTGAAAAACTTTACACTTTTGATGAATATTTTACGAACATATGTGTTTAATATATAATTATTTTTTCTAAAAATTCTTTTAATGATGATATTGCTGCAAATTCAATGTCGAATTTTCTCTACTCAAGAGAAAATGATGGAGACAAATAAAATTTGGTGTTTTTTATATTTGTATTTGTATATTTTTGATATTTTTATTTTTTCTTAATTACTGTTGATAGAAAATTTATTTTTAAAATATATTTAATATATTATATTAGTATTGATTTGTTTCTAAATTTAAAATAGTTTTGATTTATTTCTTTATTTATATAAATTTGATGATTTATTTTCTTTTAATATAGAAATAAATTATCATATTATACTCTTAAAATTTTCTAAAAAATATTTTCTATATATAATTATATAAACATTAAGGCTGGGACCCTTTTTCCTACATAAAGCTGTATGAATAACTTATTTTAGAATCAACCATTCATTGTTGATCAATTTGACTATAATTTTTTTATTTGAACAAAACTATATCTATAATAATAAAATAAGTTGGCTTGGTGGTAAAAGACGTGCTCTTCCTTTCACAAGCCCAAGATTGAGCCACAGCAACCACCTTATATATAAATTTTCTTAATAATAAAATACTATAATATAAATATAATTTAAATAAGAAAGGAATCAAAAGTATTAAATTGGTTAGCTTATTGTTGTAAAATATATTTAATGTCTATTAAAAATAAATATTATTATTTATTTTTTTATTTAAATATTATTTTTAAAAAGATAATTTAATTTTTTATTTAAATAAATAGAAATTTTTTTAAAAAAAATTTAAATTAGATTTTTTCTAAACAATTGTCATTTAAGTATTTAACAACTAATAACCGTTACTAATTAAATGAGTTTGATACAACTATTGAAAATAAAAAAATTAATAATTAAATAAATTTTTTTTATCAAACACCCACTTATATCCAACCTGGATCACAAGTTCAAACCCTAGCAAAAATACATTTTTTTTAGAGAAAAATTCATAACATTTTTATTTTAAATTCAAAAATTATAAATAAATATTCATTAGAATTTTTATAAAATATTATTCATTTTGACATACTAGAATTTTAAAATACTCCATAATATTTTAACATACTTAATTTAAATAATAAATTTTAATTTCTAATAATTCATAAAATAATTTAATAAAAATATTTTTTATAAAAATAATATTTTTAAAATCATAAAAACTTGGGTCATTATATCGAGATTGAGTTAGGGTTTATAAATTTTATATTTTGAGTTTTTTATTTGTGGTAATTATTTAGTTTTTTAAGAAATAACTACATTTTTTAATTTGTTAATTTAATTTTTTATTTTCAATTTTTTAAAATTCATAATAAGAATCTGACATGACATTTATATTAATAAAAAATTATCGTATTATTTTTACCATTAAAAATTTAACATGGAATTCTATCGATATAAAATTTATTAAAATTAAAACTTTATATAAAAATTATACATTTCATAAAAATTCATGAATTTTTTATAATTAACCCTTATCTAAATGAAATCCTAAAGAGCTCATTTACAAATCATTATTTTATATTCGATATAAATAAGATTAATAAATTTATTTAATTTCGACAAGAAAATTGAACTCATTATTATATAATTTTAAAAATGATTTGATATCACTTAGTTAAAAACTGATTAGTTATTTAGTTAGAAGGTCGTTGAATTTCAATGGAATTAGTATGAATTTCAAAGGCATCCACAAATCATTGTGTTATTTTGAAGAAAGCTGTAAAAGCAAAAATGTTAAAGAATAAGAAAAAACAATCATTGTTTTGACTACACCACAATAATGAGGAAGACCAAACGCCAAACAAGCTTTGAACAAAGCTCCGCTTGCTGCGGCGATAATTTCATGGTGCCTCTTTGAGCAAAATTATGATGCTTCCCTTCATTTTGTTTTCTCAGCAAATATTTTATTATTTTATATGAATAAAATAATATATTTTTATTTCACCTAATAATTTTTATTAAACTCTTAAGTGATTAAAAAGAGAAGAAGTTAAGGTCAAGCTGTGATAAGAAAAAAAAAAAAGTCAAAATGTATAAAAATGAATTTTCAAGATTTTATTGTGTTTTATTCCATTATGCAGTCAAAAGTTACTGTTTTGGTAACAGGTCAACATTAGTCTATTTAAACCTGTAACACTGATGTAACTTATGTTTTTCTGTCTTTTAAAATTTTTAATTATTTAAAAATTATATTTAGTTATGAATTTTAGTTATTTTAATTTATTTTTTGATAAAATAAAATAATTAATTTATAGATATATGAAAGTGGTAGACACATAAATTTAAAATGAGTGACATTAGATTTATTTTGGGTTATTTTTTTTGTATTAGAGAAACACAATTTACTATTTTAAGATAATTTATTATTTTAATTTTATATGTTAAAAAATTATAAAAATTAAGAGGAAGTCCCTTATCTATATTTAGATCCACTTATATATATATGTTTCATAAATTCAATTGACTCTACTAAAATGAATGAAAAACAATTAAAAGATTGACAACAAAGAACAAGTAATTTAGATGCAATAAAATTCTACATTCTTATCATGATAAAAATAGAGAAATTATAATTATTACTTGTCAAAATAACAAGCATAAAAATCTAATTTGATTAAATTAAATTGTTGGGATTATGTTTCATTCTGTATTTTATTTTATAAAATATTTTGATAGTCAATATTATTTTATAAATAGAAGAGTATGAGATAAAAAAATTAAATATAAAATAAAATAAATGATCTAAGCTGTAAATTAAAAAGGATAAAAATAAATTTACTTATTTTTAATTTATTAAAAAAAATAAATAAAAAGCATAAAAAAATCTAATTTGATTAAATTAAACGGTCTAATTCTTTGTCTCATTTTGTGTTTTATTTTTTATTTTTTTTGTGTGCTATATATTTTTTTTCAAAGTGTTTTAGTAGTAAATATTTTTTATAAATTATATAAAATATAAAAAAAAAAAATATGAAATGAGAAATGTAACACAAAATATGACATATTATCAAAATATAAATTAAAAAAAATAAAAATAAATTCACTTATTTTTAATTTATTAAAAAATATAAATAAAAAAGAAGTTTCTAATGTGTATAATTAATGACAACTTTCATTATTACTTAATTATAATATTAAGAGGATATTTAAGTACAAACCAAATTTTAAAAAATAATATTTTAAAATAAATTAATATATTTAATTTAAATTTTTTTATTTTTAAATTTTAAAATAACATTTTGAATAAAACTTTAATACACTAAAAAATAATTTAGCGTATAACCAAACACTCCCGAATAATCAAGTCAATATCTCACCGCCGGCAGATTCTTAATTCTGTACTACCCACAAATACCGTCTCTCTTCATTTGCCACGTGGAATTCTACCAAACCCCTCAGGACCACTTCCGACCCAATTTGGTCTCCGAATATAAACCCCGATTCTCACACTCTCTACCTCTCTCTTTCTGCTCTCTCTCTCTCTCTCTGTCTAAAAAAAGGCTCCCATTTCGCGGTCGTTTAATCGGCGTCTAATTTATTCTGTTTATTTTTATTCAATTTTACTGTTTTTCCATTAAACCGATCATCGCTTTAAATTCCCGGTCAGATGCAATTATGACCTTCCGATCTTCCTCGTGATCTGCGCCGACATTAATTTCTTAATGTCCGTACTTCTTTTCCTTTTTTTTTTTTTTAGTTTTCTCAATTTTTAGTTTAATTTTGGTGTTCGTTTTAGGGTTTTTGATGAGAATGTGGCGGTTTTTATAGGTGCATTGTTTTTGTTGTTAAGGCGCGAATCGATTGATTGTTTGATAGTGGAATTGAATTGAAGAATTTTATTTTCTCGAATTCCGTGCAGAATCCGGGAAAATGTCGGGCCCACTGGATCGGTTTGCTAGACCTTGTGAGTGATTCCTTCAACTTTTGATGTCTCATTTGATGGATTTGGGGTTTTTTGTTTGGCCTACCACTGTTATGGGTTGCTGATAATAGGGTTTTACTGGTCTTTTTTACTGTTTGGTTGCTGAGAAAGTTTGAGGAAATGATGAGAAGCAATCTCAATTTTTTTTTCTCATTTTTTGAATTTATTATTATTATTTTAATAATTTTAAGTGTATTTTCTTAGACTTAAAAAAAAAATAAGATTTTGAGGTCTCAGAAAATGTGTAATTTGTATTTAGGAGGTTTGGCTTCTTCTAATTTTCATCTTAACTGGTTATTATTGTAGTAGTTCATTTAGTTCTGATGATAACATTAACACTGTTACTTCGTTAATTTTTATTTGGCAGGTTTTGAGGGGTTCTCTGGTAGTGATGAGAGAAGAGAGAGAAAATCTGATTTTGAAAACTCTGAGGATGAGAGGCGAACTAGAATTGGTTCACTGAAAAAGAAAGCAATTAATGCGTCCACTAAATTCAAGCATTCTCTGAAGAAAAAGAGCAGTAGAAGAAAAAGTGATGTTAGAGTCAGCTCTGTTTCAATTGAGGATGTTCGGGATGTTGAGGAACTGCAAGCTGTTGACGAATTTCGACAGGCATTAATAATGGATGAATTACTTCCAAAAAGACACGACGATTATCATATGATGTTGAGGTGCTTAGACCCCCAAATTTATATACTTGTTTTTCTACAAATTGCTGTTTACTTTTACAATTATTCCCATAATTAGGTTGACAAAAGTAATGATGAATTTGTTAGCTATAGATATACTAATGTGAAGAGATGAAGCTGAATAATGCATTATCACAAAAAAGTTATCCAACTTAGGACTTGGTTCTGGTTATAATTATTTACATGTTATACCTGATCTAGTATATCTCAATCACTGTTACTCTGAATTTTATTATTGATTCATGCTAGTATGTTTTTCACCCTTATCTTGAGATGTTCCCTTTCTGATATTGGTTGATTCCATCTCAGTCATTTTCACTGCTCGCCTGTTTTATTCTTGTTATACCATGGTTATGCCCTGACATTGCCATGATTCACCTATGTTTTCTCAATGTCAGTATTAGTGACAATTTGAATTTTTTTGTTTACATCTTCCAGGTTTTTGAAAGCTAGGAAATTTGACATTGAAAAAGCAAAACACATGTGGGCCGATATGCTTCAATGGAGGAAGGAATTTGGTACTGATACTATTATGGAGGTACTACATTTGACAATTTCCTCGAAATTGGTGTGACCCTGTGATACCCTTGATCCTTTTCATAGTTCATTTTTTTTTTTTGTTGTGGTGCTTATGTTTTCAGGATTTTGAATTTAAAGAGTTGAATGAAGTATTGAAGTATTACCCCCACGGTAATCATGGCGTGGATAAAGAAGGGAGACCTATTTACATTGAAAGATTGGGAAAAGTTGATCCACATAAACTTATGCATGTTACAACTATGGATCGGTATGTAAAATACCATGTGCGGGAATTTGAGAAAAGTTTTGCCATAAAGTTTCCAGCTTGTACCATTGCTGCAAAGAGGCATATAGAGTCAAGCACAACCATTTTAGATGTTCAAGGCGTGGTATGTAGGATGTAGCTTGTATACTGGAGAGTGCATATATGAGTTATCTAAATATATGGTTACTCATTTCTTCTTTTTCACTGTTAATCATTCAGGGTCTTAAGAACTTTACCAAGAATGCTCGGGATCTTATTATGCGGCTGCAGAAGATTGATGGTGACAATTATCCTGAGGTTTGCAATCTCAATATATATGATGCACTTAATTCCTTAAGCTGCGCAGAAATTTTGGTATTTTTATTAGATGGCTCAAATTATGTCACGTTGTGACTCTGAACTTTTTTGCATCTCCAATCAATGCAGACACTCCACCAAATGTTCATCATCAATGCTGGTCCTGGATTTAGACTGTTGTGGAACACTGTAAAGACTTTTCTAGATCCCAAAACCACCTCCAAGATCCACGTGTGTAACATTCTTCTCATCTATGCTTTGAAAGTGTCATTGATGTCTACCTGTTGATAATTTATTAAAATATCTTTTTGGTCATATAGGTTCTTGGAAACAAGTACCAGAGCAAATTGCTTGAGATAATTGATGCCAGGTAAAAGAGACTGGATTCTGCTCTAATACATTTATTATCATCTATATTCATCTTGCAATTCTTCATCAGCTCTTTTTTTCTTTTGTTTCTCTGGTTTTGTTTTTCAGTTGTCATTTTTTCTACTTATCCAAATTGGATAGTTTGTACCATAACTTTAAACAATTATTATGCAATAATTGCAATTCATGCAGTGAGTTGCCAGAATTTCTTGGTGGTACCTGTACTTGTGCAGATCAGGGAGGTTGCCTTCGGTCGGATAAGGGACCATGGAAAAACCCAGAAATATTGAAGGTTTAACTGGTCTTTTCTATATGTGATGTAGATGCTAAATGTTCATAAAACAGTATAGTTGTTTCTAATCAAGAAAAAATTAGTTGCTTACATTTATTTTGTTGCAGATGGTTCTTAATGGTGAAGCACGCCGTGCCAGGCAGGTTGTAAAAGTTTTAAACAGTGAGGGGAAGGTTATTGCTTATGCTAAACCACATTATCCAATAGTAAGACAATCTCAGTATTTATCAATTTCATATGGACATGGGGAAATTTTCTGTTTCCTTATGATTAGGTTGTTTCCTTGGATATTTTTGTAGCTGATCAAAGGTAGTGATACATCCACTGCGGAGTCAGGATCTGAAGCTGAAGATATTGCTTCCCCTAAAGCAATAAAGAATTATTCACATCTTCGACTGACTCCTGTTCGCGAAGAAGTATGTTTTTATGTTTTAGTATGCTCTTATGCTAAATATATTAACCATACGGTTGGCTACATTGTGATTCAAAATTTATTTTGCTTGAGCTAGTTAATGGAACAAGATAATCCCAACAAAATTACTCCTTCCCTTTTTCTCCTTATCCACATTAGAATGTCTTAATTATACTAATACGAGAATAAATACGTGGTAAAATTTTCATGCACTAATTTTCCTTACAAATTGACAAAGCATCTGTTAAAATTATATCTGGACGACAATATTAAATGAAAAAAAAAGAGGTGCATCTAAAGCACCTTATACTAAGATCAATGTGGTTGACTATAAACTGAGAGCAAGATGAACCTTTCTTCTAAAATAGTAAGTTCTAAAATCACGGTATATTTTAGCTAACCAATTCAGTGCTATCTGAGTGTTGAAGCCCAATATTTGTTATATGTTTTTTCATTTTACTTTGTTTTTATGATTTTCCAGGCTAAGGTAGTTGGAAAGGCAAGCTATGCTAGCAACTTCTCAGGGTATGATGAATATGTTCCTATGGTTGACAAAGCTGTTGATGCTGGTTGGAAAAAGCAAACATCAAACCAGAGGCCTTCTGTTTCCAAAGGTTAGTGAGTAAAGTGGTGTTTAAGGATTATATTGTTGTGAATTTGTCTATAGTCATCTGTGCTTATGAATCTTGCATGAAGAACACTGCATTTCCCGCTTGAAAAGAGAGAATTCTTCTCTTGTAGTTTGGCCGAGAACAGTGCACTACCTTCTCCCTCTTTACACTTTGATGTCTAGGGCTTGACTTAAAGTCAGTTACATATGAATAGGTAATATGTGATTGGGCTTTCTTAAAATTGTACTATGTCGCCATAAAGTACTATGGGAAATCTACCCTACAAGTTATGCTGTTTTTACTCATATGAGCTAACAATGGTTCAATATACTCAAAAGAAGAATAAAAGGAGAGAAGCTCTACTTGGATTTGGCTGACTGCTTTTCATCTCTAGGGCATTTGGCTTCACTAGTGGTTTCTGGGCACCTTTCCAACAATCTTCATTGTCACTGTCTTTATCTTTCTTGCCAGTTTTGTAACTGATTTGTTCTTAGTTTTAATTGATTGCCAGCTTTTTTCCTTTCAAAAACTTTTGCAACACCTATTCCGTAAAATCTAGCTCAGCCTTTTTGCAACGTCTATTCAGGCAAATTTTATAATATGTACAATTGCATAAAAATTCAGATGTTTCGTATATTTACTGATTCATAGATTTTATTCCTTTTTCTTTTTAACCTGTTAAACAATGAAGATGGAATTCTCATTGCAAGCACGCTTACTCTGCCCAACTCTACAAAGACTCCGGAAGGAATTCGTGCTAAAGCTTTGGTAGCAGTTATGGCTTTCTTCATGTACCTTTTCACTCTTTTCCGAACAATGGTGTTTCGTCTAACTAAGAGGCTTCCTGATGCATCATCTGCTCAACAAAGTTCACCCGAGCTTTTCCTGGATGCAATGCAGGAAGAGTTTCGCCCCCCATCACCGACTCCAGCTTTTACCAAGGCAGATCTCCTCTCCTCTGTACTGAAAAGGCTTGGTGAGCTTGAGGAGAAAGTTGATACACTTAAGGCAAAGCCATCAGAAATGCCTTATGAGAAAGCGGAATTGCTGAATGCTGCTGTTTGTCGTGTGGATGCGTTGGAAGCTGAGCTAATTGTAACTAAAAAGGTATGCTAGCTTTATTGCAGAATAATTATTGGTGATGCATAATTACATTGTTAAAGCTTTTTTACTGTTAAGTGGCGATCATAATGTGCAAGCCTATTATTTATCCACTGTCATTTAAGATCTTATGTGAAGTATAGGATGGATTTTAAAAACAAAAAAACAATGGTACTGATGCAACATTATTGCATGCTTATCGTGAGTTAGTAATGTCTTGTGACAAATCTTGTTTCATCAAGTTAAATCAGCACCTTGGTGGTGTTGGATTCCAATTTTGCTTGAAAAGCAACATTGCTTGTATTTGCCATTGATGTGCATATGATCATTTCATATATCTTTGTACTGGTAGTTACTGGCTTTTTACTGCACCAAAAATAGACTCTATTATTTACTCCATTTTCTGAAAGAAGCATAATGTTCTTAATAACATGTGCTTCCTGAACAGGCTTTGCATGAAGCTTTAATGACGCAAGAAGAACTGCTTGCTTACATAGACAGTCAAGAAGAAGCCAAGTTCCGGGTAGGGAAATCAATCTCTCTTTAATTTATATGTCATAGTCATAGGAAGTACATGTTACTTTTAACTCATAATGCATAGCTGACAATTCTTTTTTTTTTAATCTTTTCTTCTCTTTCAGAAAAAGAAGTTTTGCTGCTAAGATGTTTTGCCAATTGAGAGACATTGATTTCTTGGCTGGCACTAAAATGTCGTATCTATACGAGTGTTTAACATACAAAGCACGCATGTTGATTGTGCTGGGGATACACTTCCTAATTGATTTGAATTTCTCATGATTGCAAATGAACACAAACCTTGTTGTAAGGAAATTGTTGTACAACTACCATCTTTCTTAAATCATGTTTGTGTGGTTTGGTTTGCCCAATTTTATGCATTTTTCCATGTATATTTTCTAATATGAAATGAACTTGAGAATTGTTTAAGGCCTTCGCACATCGATATTGTTATCATATGCCATGTATCATTTGAGTGTTTTTGTCAGCCATTTTACCATTTCTTTAAAATTGGGTCGCATGAGCACATAGGACTTTTGTACAAATTCTTGATGTTTTAAAAAGACTAAATTGAAGTTTCCTATAATTAAGCTGCAATTAACATTAGCAAGTGCCCATTTGTTTTACTTTTGGAAGTACTAACTAATTGCTAAACAAAACTAAAGTAATATGTTGAATTTGAAATTTATAATTAAAAGACGGCTGATTTTATTGTATGATATGCAAAATCATCAACTGCTTACAGTTAATGATTGGCCGCGGATGCTGAATCAAACAAACTCTTTCTTGAAGTTCTAGGAAAATGAAAGGAAACTCGGATTTAAGTGGTTTTTACCCATAATTATTCAATTAAGTTCATCTATCATATTAAAACCATAGTTGTTAAAATTAGATCAGACTGGTCGGTCGAATTGAAAAATTGAGAATCAAATTAAAAATCGATCTGGTCAGTATTTAAAAATTTATTCTCTAAAAATTGATTAAAAAACTGGTGAATCGGGCCGATTTTTCTGGTTTCAATGGGTTAAAATTTTATTTTATTTTATTTTATTTATCAAAATTAATAAATATCAAATTATATTTATTTTCATCGTATTTATAATAAATATCAAATTTTATATACATATATATATATATATATATATATATATATATATATATATATATATATATATATATATATATATATTTTTTTTTTTGTATGTTTTTATTTTAATATATTTTTTTTTTTTTTGTATATAGACATAATATTTTTTTATTTTTTAATGTTTTTT
>CANXYC010070878.1:0-28484 GCA_948193065.1 Aleurites moluccanus
TATACAGATGAAGAATCCTCAGTAAGATTTGATGAAGAATCAGTAGAATTTGATGAATTAGCCATTGAAGTAGCAAGATCAAAGAAAACCTAGAAGCTTCTCTGGAGAAATTAGAAGAAGAAAAAGGAAACTATTCGAAACATGTATACCGTCAAAATGAAGAGAGAAAAAAAATGATCTTTTGCTCTGATACCATGAAACAAAACTGATTGAATTGATAAAATGACCTCATCTTTATTGATTCTGATAGAAAGTATATATATACATAAGCTCAACTATATGAGCTGTTGTAACAGAAAAACTAAACTTTTAACTCTAACTAATTAAATAACAAGTCATCAAAACGCAGCACTTTATCAACATTTCCTAAGTAAAGGGCAAGCAATCAGAAACTCTAGAGCCCTTTGCTAAGTTATATACAGCTCTTTCAGACTAGTAAATTTTGTACTGACATTAAAACATGGACTCTTCCGGGAACATACAGCCAGCAAGCTTTAATACAAATAATGAATCTGCAAAAAAATGGTTGGAGGCAAACAATACTATTGAAATTGCCTTGGGAAATATTATAGATTTATTAATTATTTTTATTAAAAATCACACATTAAATAAATAGAAAATAATTGAAAAAATTATAAATAACTGAATATTTTATTTAGTATCAGTCAATTTATTTTATACACGTAAGTTTTAAAATTTGCCTACTTACAACATGTTATATTGTGATTTGGTGACTATGATTAATTTAAAGTAATTATTATTTCTTTTTAAATTAATTCTTTATATATAAAAAGAAAAGAATCATTTTTTTTTTTGCATTATCAATATGTTAATTAAATTATGTAGATTAATTTATTAATGATTACTCTCTCTTTTATTCCTTGTAGGAATTTTTTCTGGTTCCATTACTATTCTTTATGTGATTGGTTATGGGGTAGCAATTGGAAGTATGATAATCAAATATGTAGTAATATGATATTGAATTCGTTTAAAGAACATAAAAACCGAGTTATGGTTTCTGAAAAAAGTGTCCATATATAACAATATTAATAATATATGTGTCAATCTCACAATAGCCTTTGAAATTATGCCCATGATTATTGTATGATTCGGAAATAATTAATACTTTATAATCCATTTATTATATGTAAATTCACTCCAACAAGAACAAGATAGTACTTGGTACAAGCTTGCATATACTTGTACATTGAGCACGACAGAAAAGAAAGATGTATGGGTTTTAAATGGACATTTCTCTCTTAAAATTTGTATTTGGATCACCCAAACACGTATAATAAAAAGACCAATCGAGTTATGCTTTATTGACATAAAATGTCTATTTTTATGTCCTTATTAATGCATATATTTATGTGGCTGGTAAGGTGGAAGTAATCAACAAATACGCCTACAAATGGTGATGCCATCACCCAAAGGAGCAAGAGAAATTTCAATGCGAGGATCAGTTGAAATTTTATGATTAAACTCCAAAGCAAATTTTCTTGTCTCTCTTTTGCTTTCAGGTACAATTTCTTCAGGCAAAGCAACTGTTCCTCCCCAAAGAGTGTTGTCATAAATAACAATCCCTCCAACTTTAATTAGTTTCATTAGCCTCTCATGATAATTATAGTAACTTTCCTTGTCTGCATCTACAAATGCAAAGTCAAAGCTCCCTTCATTTTCTTCCTGCAACCAAATAAAATTAAATTATAAACTATATCATAACAAACAGTCAAAACCATATTCAAATTATCATTAGTCCACATTTAAAAAATAAAATAAAATAATTGGTTTCTTACATGTTGTAAGAGTTGATCAAGGACTGGTAGAGCTGGAGACTCAATGAAGTTGATTTTGTGTTCAACACCAGCCTTCTGTATTGTTGGCAAGCCCATCTCATATGCTTTCCTATCAATATCTATGGCTGTAATCTATCACATATATAATCCCAATTCTAATCAGTCTGCTCTTTCAGTAAAAAATTAAGAAGAAATTGAAACATCAAAGTCTGTTTGACATTAAGATTGAAATTGTTCTCATAAAAAAAGTTATCATTTTCGATGTTGTTAGAAAAAATAATTTCATGAGTAATATTAGTTGGTTTGATAAACTTCTATAATTAAAACATGTAAAATACACGTAAAAATAAATTTTAATAATCTATAATAAACATTTTTTTTTAACCTTGCCATCATCAGGAATGGTAAGGGCAGTAAGTAGAAGAGAATATCCAGTAAAGACTCCAACTTCAATGGTCTTCTTTGCATTAACCATCTTCAATAGCAAGGCCATTAACTGACCAGCATCTGGTGCTGTAGCAAAGTAGTATCTGCACAATATTTTTCAAATTTCTTAGCTACTCCAAATATAATTTTTTGAGTTCAAAATAAATAAATAAAATAAAAAAATTACCTAGGGTGGCTTGTAGTAGCATCCCTGAGCTCCTTGAGAACCGCAGATTCTCGTGGATAAACGCTTGTCTCTAATATATACTGCCATGTAATTAAGATCAATCTTAGATCAACTCAATTCATTAGTTTCAAATCAATTTAATAGTGGAATGTCTGTCTTGCAATATAAGAGATGAAAGATTATAAGATCGAGTTACTACCTTGTACAAGTCCTTGCTTTGCAGCAAGACTGCATTAGGCTTGATTGTAGCGCTTTCCATTGCTAGCTGTAATCAATATACAAGAAAATCATCATTTGTTAATTCTATTTCATGAAAATATATAAAATGCAAATTTTTGCATTGGAATATATATATACACAAACACAAAGAGCATAATAAAAGAAAAGGAGGAAATTTTGCCTCTATGAAACAGATAGAAAGCTCTCAAGTCTGAAGGAGCCCACCACAAGTCTATAATGTGTGTGTGTTTATTGTGTTTAAACCACAATATAGTCCTATTTATATATACTTTTTTGGGGTATATATATAAAAATAATTCTATTCTTATTTTAAACAAAAACTTATCCGCACCTACTAAGAATTAAATCTCAAACTTTATTAACAATAAAACTAATATTTTACCTTAATTTAGTAATTTATTTATGTGGATATATCTCACGGAAAATATTTATCTATACTGGATGTATACACTCATTTAATAAAAAAAAATACATTAAACAAAAAAGATTATTGATATTTTTTTCATTAAAAAAAAATAAAATAAAAATATATATTAATTAAATATTTCATCACTCATTAATTGAATATATAATGGGTATATAAATTAAATCTCTTCACTTAATATATGTAAGTATTTTCCTTTTGTTTGGTGTCCATACCTCACATGTTTTTTTATTGTTTATTTACTTAATTTACGCATATTGGTTGACATTCGTTAATTATATTTATTATCTTATTAAAAAACAAAAGTATGTTTTAGTTTTCTTAATCAATCCTGCATGAAACTTGATGCCACAATGGCATGGCATGGCAAGTGCCTTTTGATTATTGCTGTTTTTATATTATATATAATTAAATGGAACAATTGGATTAGACTGTCTTTGACAATATTTAATTAGTTTTATCAGTTTATTTGCTAATTATTAATCATTTATTCATCAACTTGGCCCCTCATCTTTTGTGAGTCTCTGTGTATGGGAATGTGTCTACTTCATCCTTAAATTAAATTAAAAAAAAAAAATTGTATGTAATGTTGCCTGATCAACTCTATAACTTTAATTATTTGATTCATTAATAATATGGAAATTGAATATATTTTTATTAAATGATAAAGAGTTTTTACAGGCTAATTATATCTCTAAGAAATAACATGTTACTATATAAATATAATTTATTTAAATTTGAAGAGTCAAAGATAAAAATAAGGGTTGATTTGGATAAACAGTAATTTGAAATTATTATAAATTTTAATTTAAGTTTTAAGTATAAAATTATAAAAATTAGATATGATATTAAATCCTAAACGTTTAATTATTTCAAATAACTAGTATAATAATAGTAGTTAAGAAATTTACTGCTCAACATGCCAAGGTTTTAGCAAGATTTGATGTAAATTCAATGCTTTCTCATAGATTTTTGTAAGCATCTACATTTGAACATCCTTGCCTCGAATACCAAATTTGTACAGTATATTTAATTATTTTAGATAGAGCAAATTGTATGTACGTACTTGTGTTAAGCTTAATATTGGGGTGATTGATTACTTAAGCAATAAAAAAAAAAAAAAAAAAAAAAGAAAAGTAAACAACAATATTCTAAATTCAAAACCATGATCTAATTTCATTTTCATTCCTAAACGCAACCTTGGCAGCAGTCAAAATTGAATGACATTTTGAATAGTGCAAACAACCAAAGGAATGGATAATTAATCAAAAGAAGTGGATTATCTTTTCAAATTCAACACCCTGCACCTTACCTGTTTTCATATGTCTACGTACTTGATTACAATGGCACGTAGAATAAGGAATTCAAGGGAGAAGATGAAAATTCATCTCGTCTACAAATAATACATAATAATAATATAAAAAATATTGAAATTTAAAACTATAACTTTAGTATTTATTTCTAAAAAATATTTTACACTTGACTTTTTAAAATTAAAATTTTAAAAGTGAAATATATGAGGGGATATTAAGGGTAAAAACAAAAGGATTTCATAGTGTTAGGAGTTAAATACATAAAGGAGATGAGACTAAAGGTAAGAAATAAATATATTATGGTTATTAGAGGTTAAAAATAAAAAAATTGTAAGGCAAAATATGCAAAGATGAAGAAATTAAGAGTAAAAAATAAAAAGAACTCTTGAAGTTAGAGGGAACTAAACATAAAAATTAAGTTAGAGGACTAAATAAAAAATTTTTGCAGGATCAAAACTGAAATAAAAAATATAGATGAAAAAAAAAAAATTTCATGCCCCACTTCCTTCCGCCTCTGCTTGATTAGATTATTAACAAATCATTATCTAGGAAGTAGTTAGAATGGAAGGGATTGCCCTGCCCACGTCCTCAACCAAGAAGAAGCCTAATGAGATCAGTGAACATATTTTTTTGTGAGAATGTTGTTAGAATAATTTCACATGGTACATAGAGCTGAGAGATTTCAAGTTACAACTCAACAACCAAATTTTCGAAAACAAAATAAGTGGGGTTTTGCTATGAAGTTTTATTGTAGTTAGTTTACAACTAAGCCAGTGACCTGGATCTGCGAATCAGTTCTTGTAAAATTTTATATGCAAATCAAATAAAAGTGTTGTTCCTTTTCTATATATCAACGTGCTTGATTAATCGAATAATGATTAATGATTAGATTATTAACATTATTGCATAATATTTCACTGAAACTATAATTTAATCCGCAGCCACTACAGTTACTCCTCAAAAGGTCACTAGGACGAGAAATTATTGAGCAATCAACCCAACAGAGATTCCTTTTGAACCAACTAATTGTGCTTATCAAAATGTAAAACAAACCAACATCATTAAGCCAGCTAATTGAATAACTTTCATCTCCAATTCAATGAAATCAAGCATTATTGTCTCATTACAGCAGCTTAATGCACAAATAGCCTCATTTTTATGATTACAATGCTGAAATATATCACGACGTATAGAGAAAACTAGCACGGACATTGAAGTCGAGTTTATATTACATCCCTGTAAGTAGTCACAGCACCAACACAAGAAATGCAAAATATGTAACTGAAAAACTATATTCCCTGGAACTAGTGAACTTCATTCCCCTCTTGTATGACCAATCCCAAAAGGGCAATGCAAAAGAATAATGAACCCGTATAAAAATACCAAGCTATCTTCCAAGTAAATGTATTTACTGACGGTTCTGTCGGATAGACAGTAGGTGTGCAGTAAAAGTGTCATAGTCGGGAAGCTTTGGGTGCACATGGCTGGCTTTATTTATGGAATTCTCCCTGGATGGAGCACCATGTGAACTAGATGTCTTTGTACTTTTGGCACCACTTGATGATACTGTTCTGGAAGGAGGATTGGATGGTTGCTCCTTGGCTGATGACTTCAAACTTTCTTCGCGCGAGGACCTCTTGGATTCTGGAATTGGCTTAGATGGTTCTGTTGATCTATGTTGCTCAGAACTTCCCCAGTAATCTGAAATTTTGGACTGAGAAGGATGATTTTGTCGATTATTATTACTGTAGGAACACCTTGAAGATGGTTCCCCGTGTATAGACCTCTTGGATTGTAAATTTGGCCTAGAAGGAGCTTGTTCTTCTGAACTACCCTGCTCAGAACTTCCCTGATAAAACGAGCTCCTAGTCTGAGAAGGGGGCTTCACTTGAGTTTCAGTAGCACAGGAACTCACCGAGGACAGTTTTTGTTCCACAGCATAGTCTACAGTCACTGATGACCCAGAAGGTACTCTGGACTTTGAATAAGAATTTCTCTCAGAATTTGAAAGAGAGCCCTTTGTCCGTCTAGAAAATCCAGGACCTGAAAGAACTTTGCTGGTTACAGTCTGTTTAGGAAGATCCTCCTCAGGTTCACTGTTATCCGAGTCAAAATAACTCTTTAAGCCTGACCTTTTATTCACTTCAGTGCCTGATTTTCGAGTGTTTGGCTCCTGACTACTGGAAACAGTCTGTTTTGGGAGTTCTTCATCTGACTCGTCACTACTAGCATCAGAATATGGAGCTGGGGTTCCGAATCTTGGTTTTTTGGTTACTTTTGGGTGCAGCATCTGATTGTATTGCTCTTGATCATGAGCTCCAGAACTGAAATCAACCTTAAAGGAAGAAGAGGACTGCTCAATCCTGGTAGAATTTTCCTCTGCTTGCTTGGACACTGAAGAGTTGTCTGATGGATTACTACGGTATGCTGGACGCCTATAGCCCTTATTTCTAAGGCCACCTGTCAAGATTCCAAAATTCAACTCATTACCAGTTTCCAAACTTGATTCTTTAATAGATTTGGTATCCTCTAAGATATCTGATGATTGATATCTTTGGACATTATCGCTGACTGGTGAAGACCCTGGAGCTTGCAAATCGTCCCTGTCACTGGAAATTGATTCGGATTTTGTGGATTTGTGAGAAGTCTGTTTGTTATGCAAGTAACCATAACTAAAATTCGTATCAGTATCAGCAACTTCAATTGCCTGGTTTCTCCCAGAATGTTCTTCTACATCTGAATCAAGTGCAGATGGCTGTATCAATGTCTTTCTGTTGGATTCCACATTTTCCTTTATTGCAAGCACAGATCCTATCGAATGAGGACTCTCATTCTTGGTTGACTCAGAGTTATCAGAGTAAGCCATATCTTTATGAGGAAAAGTGCCAGTACGCGTACTCCCAACAAGCTTAGGCTCATCCAGCTTTTCTTCACTCTCTGAGCTTGGGCCATCTGAATCATCATAAGCCACAGATAACAAGTATTCTGCTTGTGAAGGAACTGTATCACTTACCAAGTGTTCAGAAAATACACTTGATGAGTGCCAGTCTGAGGCAAAAGGTGATTGTGAACTAGACTTTCCTAGTGTCTCTTCCATGTTTATCCTTGGGCTCTTAGGACTTGTATTTGCAAAAAGATGAGAAGATGATTTTCTACCTTCTGATGAATAATACAATCTAGAAAGGTCATTATGTTTACCCTTTTCGTCAAACTTAAATTCATCATCATCATCTGAAGCAGAATCATCAAAAACCGCAGCAGCATTTTCAAATGAATTTGTTTCTTTTGTTGTGCTATGGAATTTTCCTTCATAAAAAGTAGAAGGTTCCTTAACAGCATCCTCACTAAATTTCTCATGGCTGAAATTGGAAACAGCATTGTGATCATCCCTGGGAATTTGAGAATGAAAATGAGAATGAGAGGAAACACTGCTAGACTGTTTTCTGATGCTTGCTTCTTGAAAATAACCAACATGATCAGATTTCATTCCATCATGCACTTCACTAGCAAATTCTTTCTCAGATTCACTAGACTCTCTCTCTATGTTTTCTTCACCTAAAAGGTCACTCTTCCCTAATTCAGATGAGATCTTTCTAGAATGCCTATCTGCCATTTGGTAATCACTCACCTGTGGATAATCATCCACAGAACTATTGCTGGATTTTGAAGGAGCCAACTGGCTAGATTTATTAGAACTCTTGAGATTGTAAAACCTTTCAGCCAATCCCGCCAAGTCATCTTGTTCACTTTCAAAACTTATTTCAGGATTTGTCCCAGAATTACTTCTACGAGAGGTGTTATTTACTGGATCTTTGGCAAGCTTTTCACCTTGAAATCTTGAACTGGCATAGTTGTGAAGCCCTTCATCTCTTGATTTGAAAATAGAAGCCTTCTTTGATTCTGTCGAATGCTGCCTGCTTATCCTTCCTTGGCTTGAAAGTTCTGCAGCAGCTCTGGCAGCCATACTAGCTCGTTCTGCAGATTCGGCAGCTGCCTGTGCAGCAGCTGTGGCATCTTTGAATTCCATATTCCAACTCTGGCTACCCCCAGAGTAACCAGTCCCTTCCGCAGGATATGAATGCCTAAATTCCATTTCTTCTGATCCAGTTCCTATTACAACCATGTATCTAATCATTAACAGACAAAGAACAAGAAAAAGGGCAAAGTTTGTATACAATTTCTCCACAAAAAAAGAAGTCAGAGCATTCAAATATATGGGTCGACATACCTAAGGGTCTCAGGTCAGGATGAGCAGTGTCAGATGGCATTGCCTTCTCAGTAGAAGGTATATTTTGGAAATGTGATGGTAATCTTGAATTGCAGCCATGTGAGTTAACAGGTGCATCATGTTTTTCATATTGTTTGGAAGGAGCTCTGGAATTGGGATGTCCCTTGTCAACACTATTGAGCTCTTGGACATTATGAGGCTCCACATGCATTTTACTGGACTGCTCAAATGTATTTGGTCCATTCTGCTCAAACACATGCACACACTTAGAAAATACAGCTCTTTTCACTTTCAATGTCTACTCAGTGCCATACTATAAAAAGCAATATCAAGTTAAAAAGGAATCAGTTTTACACATTTTATCTTACCAGCAAATCCTCAGGAGGCTTCATTTCTTCCTCTCCAAATGATTTAGGATCCCAATTAACATTATGTTCCTCAGCAATTGCACTAAGAATTTTTATTTTGGTGGGACCATCGGGTGCTCTGGTTGACAGTTTCCCCACCAACTATTTAATGACAAGAAAAATGATTATCAACAACTGAAAACCATAAATCCCAGTTATTAACTCATATTGCACAAGCTTACCAAGCGGCTAACACCACAATCTGGGCGTAATTCAAGTGCTACAGAGACAAATTCTTTTCCATATTTTGCTGTAAAATGCTTACGCACATCCATCAGTTCCGGTATATCTGCACATCTTGGAGATGCAAAAATTACACTTGAGATTGCTTCCTTCAAGTCGATGGGACAATTTCTGAAATTATCCAAAAATATAAGTACAGAGCACAGCACTACTTATCATTAACCATCAAAATTTAAAAGTAGAGCATTTTCAATCAGGTTCAAGATCAGAATATCAATGAAATATTTTCTTAACAAAATAATTCAAAGCAGGATAGATTATGCTGATAATAAAGGCAAGATAAATGATTATCATATCATATCTTGCTACTTGCACCGCAAATAAGTTCACGAGTGAAAATGAACATTTCTTTGGACAGCTTCAAGAGACGAGACCTCTATACTCCCAAGATTGAAATTATTACTCAAAATATAACAGCCATACACCTATAAGACTATATTTTTCACCTCAGTCAGCAAGAGAAAAACTAGATAAAATTGGTGCCAACAGCTCAGCATGTTAAACCACATGATCATGCAGGATCCTTCATTGACATAGACCCATTTCAGTAGATCATATATATCCAAATCCAACAATGAAGTCCATTTTTCTCCCCTTTATTCACAAAACATACATACTCATATGCATGAAATGAATGATTTCCCTAAATATGCACCATGGTATGAAAATAAGAGAATGGTAAATTTGTTCAAGATCAACTAAGATTTACATACTTCTGTGACTCGATGATTGGTAAACGTGCCACAATAAGTTCACAGTATATCTCAATAAGATCATATGCTGCCATTGTCTTCTCTTCCCTAACCACATGCTCAACCTGTAAAGCAAAATACAAACTTACATTAACTTTGATAGATATCACACTGTATGTTCCCAACACGTGCCAGCCAAATCAGAAACAGAATTGTAGATAAGTTACAGCAAAAATCACAGACTTCACTAATAAGCAAGCATTTGACAAGCAAAGAGTGTAGGAACAAATATTAAGGAAAGAATTATAGATTAACCACTTATATGAACAGTAAGGGCAGTAATTTACTAGTTACTAGAATTCCATTTTCCAACACCATTAAAATTTACTAGTTACCTGGTAAGCTACTAATACAATCTCCTAAGTCCTAGTTAAACTACTTGTAATTCAATGATCCAAGATCTTTTAAAAAAAAAAAAAACTGAAACCCAAAACTCAGCTTTTCTTGCTTCCTCTCTTAGAACCTTAATACAGCTAACCTACCAATACAAATGTCATTCTACCTTTTTTTTTTTTTTTAATGGTCAAAATTTTTAGTTTCAGTCTTCAAAATTCAATAACAATTAGTAATTACAAGCCGATGATCAAAATTCAAAAATCAATATTAATTCCTAATTACAGTTTAATTAAAATTGAAAAAAAAAAGATATTTCAGCGTACTCGAATTCTGGCAGTTTGTTCCTGGCCAGAGTCAAGCAATTGAGCCAATTCTCTCTTGAGATGCTTGACCTGCGAATCTCTCTTATTCTTCAATAACTTTATACGCGACACCGCTAGCTTCAAAGAAGTTTTGCTGCATCAAATTAAGAAAATTCCTTAAAATTCAAATCAATTACTATCCAAAAACCCACAAAAAACAAAATTATAATGAAAAAATCTATTAAAAAAAAAATTCACCATTTGGCTGGCTTGAAGCTCTTGTGCAGCATTTCGATAGGTTCTGTTTTCTTTTTCTTTGAAACGATAGAGTGATTTTGATCTGTATGAAAGTAATTATCGGAGATCTTAAAGTAGAAGAGACCAATTAATTTTTTTAGAAACAAAAATGGATTGAAATTTTGCGGAATATCTCTATTATTATTGTTATTTGAAAATTAATAGACTCGTCTTATTCATTTCCGTTATTTAAGAAACCGAGTCAGTCAAAATTTCGTGCGGCAAGGAACATCGAAATCAATCATGGAACTTACCTTTTTGGTCTTTTCGGGCATCATCTGATTCTGATTAAATTTTACAAGGATCGTACCGCTTAAAATAATCATATATAATTATATAATTAATTATTTTGTGTTTGTTAATATACAACAGTAGAGCTCTTCAGAGAAATTGACCTTTGACTTTTCTTGGTAAAACTTTCTACGAGCCTTCGTGTATCATTCGGGTAACTATGCCTTTTTCATTCTCTTTTTTTGTTTCTTTAGCATTAATTTACCATAGTATGAGGTTTAAATTTTATTAGGGGCTACTCTTAATTATTAATTGTTATTATGCATGTCGTCAATTAAAAAAATTTATGTTATTTGATTAACTAATTAAAAATTTCAATTATGATAAAAAAAAATTTCAATCTATAAATCTTATAAATAGCTATAAACTGCTTTTATCAATTGGAAATTTGAAAATCATACTTTTACACCAATTACACAATTAGTAATTGCTCTATTAAACACCTTCTTAGTAAATCTCATTAATTAATTATGTATTTATTTATAAAAGCAATATATATATACACATAAAATTAACTTCAATTATGAACTTGAATTTAAAATTTCTTATTTTAACTTTGCAACATTTAGATAAAAAAGAAATAAATCATATTCCCTAATGCGATAAAAAACATGAGGTTTAGGTTCCAAACCTTAGAACAAAAGTTAACTGTTGAATAAGAAAATGAGAAGTTATATTTAGGGATTAATTTAAAAAATTAATATTAGATGGGTCAAAAATTAATTTTATTTAAAAAATTAAGTTTGAATAGATCAAATAAAAAAAAAATTATAGACTATTAATACTTTTAATTAATTTTAAGTGGATCGAGAAATAATTATATATAAAAAATTATAAATTACTTTTTTTTTTCACTCGGATGAACACATATAATTGCTCCGTCCCTCGTTAAACTTCGAAAATTAGGTGCATGACTTTAAAAGAGATTGACCCATCAAAGCAATAGGCTAATGTCGACATGTGAAATTTTCATAAAGTTTAAATATATATATATATATATATATATCATGTTCATATATCTGTTTGGTTTATAACAAATTTTCATGACCAGTCGTGAAAACCACCATGTCTATGGTTATTGCGTGTCATGGAAAATGAAACCATGATGTGTATTGTCCAAAATAAGAAAAAACAATGGGTTATATTTTTGGAGCAAAAATACTTTTTCTGTTTCTGTAAAAAGGTAGACTACATTTAATATAAAAGAAATTATTTTTAAGATTTAAATTAAAACATAAAATTAAATTATTCTTCACAGCTTTTAATTATGGCTAATAATTGACTCAACTAAAAAATTATGGCATTACACTCTTTAATAGAAAATAAATAGGAATTTTTTCAAAAATATCAAAAAAATATATATATATATATATATTTTATTTTTATTATTAAAAAAAAAATTTCAAAAATACTACATACCTAAAAATATTTTTTCAAAAATAATACATATCTAATTATTTTTTTTTTAAAATATAATATATATCAAACATATACCAAAAATATACTATACATATATTAAACATATATTAAATATATAAAAAAAACAGTAAAAATGAAAAAAAAATAATAACAAAAATTGAAAAATAAAGTTAAAAAATAATATATTTATATAATATTTCCAAATAAATAAAAAATAGAAAGGTGTTAAATTTCATGTTGGCTCCTTATTGGTATGGTGGCTTGGAAGTTAGAACCTCAATTTAGAGGTCAGAAACCCAGCCCAATACCAGTCCTAACATGACATAGGAATCAAATCAACTTAAGTTGGTAAAAATTGGACGAATTTTTCTTTTTTTTTTTCTTTTTTTATCGTTCATTTAAAATTTTACACACATACACTTATTAATTAAATTTAAAATAACTTATTTAATTTTATATGTTTAATTTTATCTTAAATTAAATTATTTTATTCTAATTAAATAATTTTAAGATAAAATAAAAAAAAATATTATTTTAAAAATTTAAAACAATAATTAAAAATATAAATTGATAAATATCTAAAATAGATAAAAAAATGGAGAAAATAGCTTATTAGAGATTGTATGTAAGTCTAACCAACTCCAATAGTAATAAATTCTCTGTTAAAAAATATTGAGTTGGAATTTTAATAAAAATTAAATTAAAAATTATTAAATGTCTAACCATAAACATAATTCATAATATCTACTATTTTCTATTATTTATATAAGTATGACATTTGGTGTGAAAAATATCTTCACTAACTCTATTTAAATATAATTTTATCATTAACTATATTATTATGTTTTTTTTTTCCCATAAACACTTAACTTCTACATTTATCTTTCTACTTAATTATATATTGCAACTTTACTCATTAAAAAGTTAGATATATTAGGTGATCAAAATATTAATTAAAAATTATTGTATCAGTTTTTTTATCTGAAATTTCAAATATGAAATTTTAATGGTGCTAAATTTATAAAAAAATGAAAAATAGTATTTAATTTATCAAAATTAAAATTTTATGAAAAATTATAAATTTTATGAAAATTCATGAATTTTTTATAATTATTGTTATATTTTTTCTCAATAAGATATAAAATGGCGTGTTTTAAATGAATTTGGTGTTTTATATGATGTGGCTTTTTTTAATTATTATATTAAGGTTAACATACACTTAGGATAGATACCATATCACAAGAGAGAGAGAGTAGCATATTATGTGATAATACTGTAACATTTTAAATATTTCGATCATATAATTGATAAAAATCAAAATTTGTAATATAATTGAAAAAAGGATAAAGATTAGATTTGTTTTTGTCATTTGGCCATTATATTAATAGAATTCAATTTAAATAATGATAAAATTTATGTATTTAAAATAATAAAATTCAAATGAATTTTATCAATTAGAATAATTGAAAATTAAAAAATTATAATAATTATTTTTTTTTTATTTTACCTTTATATAAAAAGATTGTGTTTAATTTAGATGAAGTTATTATTAATAATAGATTTCGTTAAATGAATTGAATTCTTATAAGGATATGTTTGGGACAAGAAATTGTAATTGAAATTGAGATATTAAATTTCAAGTCTATTTCTAATTCTCGAATAATAATTATATTAAAATTGTAATTCTAACATTTATTTCATATAAAAAATTAAAATTGAAATTACAATTGAAATTATAAATGTAGTGAACCATCATTATTTGTGTTAGCGTTAGGAATGATAATGAATCACCGATGGTGACAACAGTGATGACGATCCGATTAATCATCATCATTGGCAGCAAGTGATAATAGTCTGGTGAGTCGTTACCGTCAGTGATGACGATATCGTTGATAAGAGAACTCTAAGAAAACTTCTCAATTTTTTTTTAACTCAAAAAAATTAAATTATATTAATTATACATTTCCAACTTCCATGGAATCGACAAAAATCAAAATAAAATTATTGTGGAACTTGAATTTCCAACTGTAACAAGGATTCTCAAAACCAAATGCTTTACCTCAATTAAAATTTCCCAATTAAGCTAGTTTACCTCATAAATAGGATAACATACATTTGGCTCAGCAGAATAATTCCTTGCCGTGAATATCAACAAAGGAAAATAATACTCCATGCCACAAATACATTTGCTCTAAGCCGTTTTCTTGATAGAATGGAAGTGGAAGTTTAACAACAGCACAAATGTTGATTTCGCTGTAAATAGCAGTAGCATTGCAGCAAATTTCCTTCCGCATTAGCATGATTTAATACTAACAATCCACCGTCTCATAAAAGGTTTTGAGTGTAGTCCTAAATATTCTAATCGCTTTACCTTTCTTTGAAATGACTGTCATGGAAAATTTGAACATAGAGCTTGATCAAGTAGAAATATAAACCAATGAAAAATTCGCAGCATTATCATCATTCATGAGTAATTGTGACTTTCAACAGAGTTAACGGAATGATAATAAACATCCTAAGCCGCTTCAAATGTAAAATTATTGAGGCAATAACAGTAACCCACTGATTTCTCAGCTTCAAAAATTTTGCAGAAAAACAAAAAATTTGCAAGTGCCTGCAATTCAATCATGCAAATGACAACAGAAGCTTACATATTCAATCCTCAGAAAACATTCTATGAGGCGGTTGTTCTCATGGATAGTAACCAGTGAAAGTAAATCCCCTTCCCACAATCTCACCAGCACAATACCAAGCGAAGCACTCCAGTCCAAACAAAGCAGCAATACCAGCATCCTCAACCTTCAGCTCCTGCCTGTTCTTCCATAGATGCTTCACATAATCAACTTCTTTCCAGAATGATTCATATCGATGGGGAATACTGAACGAAAGGAAAAAAAAAAATATAAGTTTATGTTGGTGATTTCCACTACAACTTCAATAATAATAATTATGACACACTTAAGTTTTCCATCAATGAATGCCTATATAAATAAACTAAGAAGTCAATATAAATCGCAAACTTACACTTGACTCGTTAGCAATGAAAAATGCAACATGAAAAGATGGTAAAAGCACATCAATATTTATGTAAATGCTCTAAGGTTGAAAAATATTTCATTGATCTCAAGGGATAATGCTCAAGAAATGCAAGAAATAATCTTATCATTTGATCCTAACACACTAACTTGCAAACTTTAAAGAGTTGATTAGCTATAGAGTTTGACACTATTGAATATTTTTTTCCCCATATAAACCAAAATCCACCAACCTTCTCCAGGACATCAGCATCATCCAAAATGAATCACACCCTAAACATTCTTACACAGAGCAAAGTATGAAATGCCATCAAAAGTTGACCTCCTACAAGGGAAAATGGAACTCCACCATACCACTAAAATGACGAGATTTTACTCAAGTCCCATACATATACGAGAGACATTCAGATACCACAAAAAACTCCAAGAATTATGAAAAATCCAACCCATGATAAACTTTATTTAAGAAGAGAAACATGATAGCCGGATTTTCTCTCTGATGTGCAATTATAAAAGGAAAATGCAACCGCAAAATTCAAACTAGGAGGCTTATCCTAAGCCACAAACACTGTTTAAGTCCTACTGAAGCTGTGTGGGAGCCTAAAACTTCAGGTCAAAATTGCATTGGGTCAGTGACTATTCAAATGAAGTAAAAAAAAAATTGATTTAGTAAATACTTCCCTGGCTTCAGCACATATAATAATGAAAATTTTGAGCGCATTAACACAACAAGTATGTGGTTTAAGTGCAAACAAAGGTGGTTTTGTATCCCCTGGTACATTTCAATTGTTAACTGACTATAGCAGCAATACAAGTCACCATCCTTGATGATTAATGTAAATAGATATTGTTGAGAGAAGGAATGCCATGGATAAATCTTCTACATCATACTCCTACTTAGTAGCATAAAATTTAAATATCAGAACGTTTTCCAAAAAGTAACTTAACCTATTGATTTTAAAGCTGCAGATTGGACATATGATGAAATATTATAGGAATTTCAGTTTTCAACAAAGAGCTTAAGATGTAAACCAAATACTTGATTCTTTATTAATGAATAAGCTTCTGGAAAATGAATTAGAGTATGTATGACATACATTTACATATTGACAAGGTGCATATATTTAATGTCCGACACATAAATAATACATCTACTAGAAGTGTTGGATTTAGCTAACATGTCCAGCCAATGCGGCCAATGATTATACAAATCTTATCTTCAAGGAGGGAAAGAACATATCACATGCCCGAATGCAAAAACCAAATTTCAAAATACAAGGGTTCAAGAAGTAAAACCTAGCGAGACGAGTGTATAACAATTGCTTTGATAACAAATTGCATTTCTCAACAGTTGGAGGTTCCTGAATATATTGCTTATTCTGCTCCAACAATTGCTTGTAGTAAGCAGTTCCATGCTTGGCCACAAACTTTGATGCCTGACATGCCTTAGACTGCAACTGATGCAACTTGGACGCCATAAGTTCCACAAACTAATCCTAAAAACATACAACACATAACACCAATTCAGCAACCACACATTCAGGTGAAAAAAAAAATTAAACTAAAAACAAAAAATCATCAATATAAAATCCCCATAAGAAACCCATAAAATAGGAAATCTAGAAAATTCAACTAACCACATGACAATGCTCCAAATAGCATAGCATCGGATTTTCTTATTAGCAAAAACCCAATTGGGCAGGCCTAATTAACTAATAACGATTTAAACCTTAATTGAGACCATTATCAAGGTTAAGCAAAAATCAAGGATATAAAAACACAAACACCATTAAATCAAAACCCAAACTACCATATAAAAGACCATAATGGAAAGAATCGAACATAATATAAATGATTAACAAAGCAAACAAACAAGATCTGATGGGAAAAAAAGTTGTTTACGTTTATAACCAGCTAATCTGAAAATCAAAGCAGAAAAACAATATAGAAAGGTTTTACCTGAACAGAAAAAATGGTGTGAGTACGTTGAATAAGGCAAAAAGAGGCGGAACAGAATCGTATGGTCTTTGCTTCCCTCGCCGCTCACCTTTCCTACGGAGTGCGAGAGAAACAGAGATAGATGGACTTGTTGGAAATTGGAATCAGTGGTTTTACCTTTGTGAGGTTTTATTTGGGTAGGGGTTGTTTTGTTTAAAAGCAAAAAGATTAGGGGTCATTTCTCAATTTTTAACTAATTGTTTTCTGTCCATTTTTACGGATGTTGAAACTTGAAGTGATATTTTTCTTTTTCTTTTATTTTTTTAAATATATAAAAGATGGTATTTTAGCAATTTAATATAAATTTAATGAAAAAGCATAAAAATTGAATGAAATGATTAAATAATTTATAGGAAATAAAATTCAGATACTATTTTAATTAGAAGGTATTTAATAAAGTAATTATTAAATGTGTGATTGATATAAAAGTATGATTGTCAAAGCACATAAATTTATCGATTAAAGAAAAATTTTACCATAATCAGAATTTTTAATTGATTAACTAAATAATATAAAAATTTTTTATTGATAATGTGCATATTGATAATGGGTAATTAGAAATATTTAATCAGCCAATCAAACAGTCTCTTAATATCTTAAAAAGAAAGATATCATTTTATTTATTAATTCAAATGAAATAATAATTTATTTATGATTTATATTTATATTTATATTTATATTTATATTTTTTTTCAAAATTATCTTTTGGACCATTTAAAATTTTAAATCTCTCCCTCCTTTTTCTTAAAATTTTGCATACCCTCCTCTCTATCTGTTTCACTCCAGCTTGCATGCCAAGCAATCCTTATACACATATTTTTTTTCATTTTACTTCTATTTTAATTTTCTTTTATAAGCATGGAACATAAAATATTTATCTAGATTAAAATGGTTATTGATTAATAAAATTAATCGTAAGCTTACCTTTAGTATGGGTTACAATTATACTTGTTATGAAATTTTTATTTTTTAAAAATATTTTAATACATTAATATTTTACATAATAGTGTGTGAAAAATATAATGTTAATTAGAAAATTATTAAAATATTATGAAAGGAAAAATTAAATAATACACACACACAAAAAAAAAGTAAGAGTACTTATCATATCCGTCAATCAAAATTTGCTTTTTGGAGCGAATATTCTAAAAGTAATTTTTAAATTAAATGTGTTGTTTCGTCTTAAAATAAAAATTTAATTTTAATTGATATATAAATTAATTTGAAAAATATCTTATATTAAAAAAAAATCAAATGGAAAAAAGTTGACCTTCCTATAAATGTAGCACCCTTTCTATTTTTGCTTGATGTATAAGATTGAGATTGCAATTCCCATTAAAAAAAATTATTTATTGTTTCTCTTAATTATAATCATAGTTTTTTCTTGTCAAAATTTTTTATTTTTTTATATTATCGATATTATTTATCAATCATTTTATTAAATTATTTTTTTTAAATATCAAAATTATTTCATCTTTAAATTTTATGCGAAGTGTATATTTTATTATAAATATAATATTTTTCAATAAAATAATAGAACTTAAGAAAATTATAATGAAATCATTAGTTTTTGTTAGAAATTTTCAACTTGTTGTATTGATATTATTTATGAATATTTTTTAAATAATTTTATTAACAATAGTGCATTTATTCATTTTTCGCAAAGTGCTATTATATTTTTATAATATAAAATTATTATTTTTCTAAAATATGATAAAGCTATGCCAATTTTAATGAAATAATAAAAAATTTAATAGGAAATATTGAACTCTAATAATTGTGAATTAGGTATAATTGGGTTTATAATTTAAAATTTTATATTTACCAAATATCTTTAATTTTAGTGAAAATAATATATATATAAAAAGTATTTTTTTAACAATTTATACACAAAATTATTAAAAATAAAATAAAACATCCGTTCCGGTCCCGCTTCAATTCTCAACATCTGTTTCCGAAGAAACGCGATGGAAATGGCGAAACCCGCTCTCGCCTTCACATTGCCCCCAGTTGTTGATTGTTGAATCTCTCAATTCTCAAAGCTGGTTAGGTCACAGATACACTCACTCTATGGGCTATGGCTTTCTCTATGCTGTGAACCTGTGACGCCTGGTAAGCTATTTCAATGCATGTAATTCCTCTAATTTTTGCTTTGTGTTTGTTAGATGTTGGTGGAGATGACCTCAACTCTATTTGATAATTGCTTATATTTATTTTTGATTTCTTTTGAGGAAGAAATTGGTTCTGTTAAAGTTTTTGTGAAAAAAAAAAATTTGGAAAAGATGATTGAAAAGCAATGAAGAACCTGTGCTGAATAGATTTATTGATGTAGAGTCAATTGCTAATGCCAATTTTTATTGAACTTGTTTAGGCTTCCTTCACCTCTACTTCCCAGGCATGATGATAAAGAAATAGGCCAATCCTGATAATGCAATTTTTGGGTTTATTCCTTGTGTTGTTGGCTGGACTTACTGATAGTTTGTAGTTTATAATATCTGTCGTTTAGAGATTGCAACGGGCGGATGAAAAAAGTAAATAAGACAATCGATTTTTTACTTGTATTTTATTGGGTTGCCTCACATCAAAGCATGAACATAACTTAACTTTTCTTGTTTATTGACATGGTTAATCATTGCCTCTTCATCTTTTTGTTTCTTTTCAGTGTTTAATAGAGAATGATACCAACAATAGATGAACAATTTAATGAAAAATGAAACTTCCAGATTTGCTCGCACTCTATAATAACATGGAATCAAACACACTTTTGCATAGTACAATTCTGGACCATTGTAGGACTCAGTTTTGCATATGCAATCTTCAAGTTTAGAAATTAATAATTTGAAGTTTCCACTTTTTTCAGCGCTCTGGAACCTATTAAATTGAATTTATGAGATTAAGGACTTATTCATATGGACCCTCTTGCAATCTGCATTGGAGATGTATCAAACATAAAGCATTTTTGCACTCAGTAGTCACTGACCATCTGCCTCATGGATTTCCTGATTCTATACTCTTAGAACCTGTATTGTAGCATAGTGAGGTTTTATCTCATATCTTTGTTCTGGCAAAATGGAAAGAAATTGTAGCATTTGAGCATAGGTTTTCTTTAATAAACTGTAACCAAATGAGGTTCAAAATTGTTGATTTTGTAGCCCTAAATTTTCTCTTTATTATATAATATGTATGCTTGTACTTTAGAGTCTTGAATCTTAATGTGGTTTAATAGTAGATTTTTTCATTTTTTTTTTTTTTTTAAATAGGAGCAATGTATCCTTCAGAAGTACTTGAATCCAGACATTTTGCAGGGTAATTGCCCATGGCTTGGGAAGAGCAGTGGCCCTCAGTATTCCAAACCTTAGCAGGCAGCCAAGTAGTGCTTGCATCAAGGATTTTGTGATTCTCAGGAAACACTCTGCATACAGTTATGGTGGTAATGTGGTCCATCTTGCTGAGCAGGCCAACAGTTGTGGAGCTTACCAGGCAAGGGAAGTGCAAGATTCTTAGACCAGCAAGGTAAACTTCCGGTCAACAAAATGACTTAATGTGTAAATGTCTCAGAAAAGAACATTAAATTTTTGGTAGTTATAGTTTTCCATTTGCAAGTTGAGTAATTATTTTCCAGTGCTTGATTGCTATTTGCACCGTTTTAAATATTTTACGCAGCATTTCATTTGAGTGAATAGATTAAATCAAATGAAGTTTACGATTTTCTTAAATGGCAGTAATTGTTATATTTGCTGATGTTTTCTATCAGGCAGAGATGGTGGTTTAAGGGAGCAGATGGATTAGCCAGGACAACTGGTCCGGCTTAATGATATTTTATAAACTCAAACATGTATTTTTTTATACCACATAGATGGTTCTGTTTGTTGAAAAAGAAGAAAGAAACAATCATTTCTATGTTCTGCAATTACATATTAAACATTGACTTGATGATGGACCATCTTTGTACTGCATTTGAAATCTGGCTTTATGAAGAATGTTGCCATATGGATAATGAAATATTGTCCTCTAGAAAATTTGCTTCATACCTTTTTGGGTGTATAAATTGATAGTAGCTTGAAGTTTGACCTCAATAATTTTTATTTGACTTGAATTCTCTGCTAATAGTCTTTCCAATGAATCTAGTTCCTGTCTTTTCACATAAGAAGCTCACTACTGTGCATGCCTACATGTGCAAGTGCGCACACTTTTGTCTTGGTCTGTGTGTATGTGTTTTACTTTTTATTTGCTTCACATTTTTAGTAATTTCCTCTAGCAAGCATGTGTTATTTTGCCTTGTATTTTCAGCTCGATGGAACAGACATGACTATCCTTAAAAAGCATTCTCTGAGCAAGGAAGACGGCTTTTGAAGAAGATGTTGCAAGTTGTCATAGTTTTATACTGATTTATGGCAGTATGTGATGCTGGATTTGCTTGGGCATGGGAAAACTGCTATTATGCATCAATCGTATTTTATTTGACTTGCAGTATGAGAGATGTTGCAAATGAGATGCTCTATGAAAATGAAATTAGTCAATCATGGTTACATATAATTTGGGTGAATTTATTTCAATTTTATCCACAGCTTTATGGTGGGATTACTTATTCTAGTAAAAAAATAAAATATCATGAGAAACATTAGAGTGAACAGAAAATCACAGTTTTCTTGCATGCTGAAGAATGATAAGGTTTATGGTCAAAACGTTTGGAAACATGTAGTCTTTTAGAGACAAAAGTATCGGATCCTCCTCTCTCTAGTAACTATCTTTATTTTTCATTCTCAAAAAAATTAAATGAATAAAACTCTCTTCCATGTGAATTTGGGAAGCACATCTAATGTTTTTTTTTCTCTTTCATATAGAAATTTCATTGGAAAATTCCATGAAGCTCTTAGCTAAATTGTGAGCCTAAAATTTGCAGAGCTTCCTCTTACTAAAAGGACTGCAAGGAAGAATCACAGCGAGCTACTTCTCTGGGTGAAAATGATGATAACATTTATAAGTTTGCAATTTCTTATATGCATGGGTATCAGGTTTGTGCAGGATTTTGGGAACCTTGTAGCATTCTTTTCTTCAAGAAGATGAAGAGGCATGCTTTATTTGCAGTTTCTTGATGACATGAATGACTTGCTAATGCCCTCAACATATGGTGGTTTAGCACAAAGTTAATAGGCTTTCCAAATTGGTAAGAAGGTATTGCTTCAAACATAGTATTTCATGAATTTCGAGGTTTATGGTGTGCACTTGTTCATGTTATAGAAGTTATTTTGAGTGTTCCCTTATTCATAATGAATTGTATATCCACAAGAGAGATAAAATGATGATTACCTGGAGCATATTATCCTATCTTTAGTTTCTAGGAAATAAATTACAGTATATTTTTATCTTTCAGTTTTGAAGTATTCTAAAAAGATGGAGAGATGGTTACTGGTTAGCATACATAGGTTCAATAATTCTTCCTCTCCTCGAGGCAGTTCGAGTTCAGATGTTGCATGCTCTTAGTTTCTTGGTAAACTTTCTAAGACCTGACATCCAACATTATTAAACCATATTAGACCATCATCCATATCAATAAAGAAATTAGGGTGCTGCTTTTATTTTCTTTCCCTCAATTAATTGATGCATTACCAACTAATTATTTGGAAATTAGTTGCAAGTTACAAAGAAATTTGAAAAGCAGAGAACTTGAACTTGTGCTGCTTGTCAACTATCATTTCTTTTCTCTTTCTTTTTCCTTTCTTGATAGGTTTTGTGTTTGCCTATTCATGACAATCCTTCATTTCTCTTCGAGTGTCATTTCTACTATTGTTTATAGGTGCGTATAACAACCATGTGGTGAATGAAATCTTTGATTAATCCGAGATGTTTTGAATCTCTAATCTCCTGCACTCTCGAGCTTATGAGTTCTATTAATCAGACATTTTATATTATCCCGTGTGAAGGATATTAATGCTAAGATACTTAAAGATATATTATATCCAAAAGTATAGTGAGACACATTAGAATATTGAAACATTCAGTCCTCGTGTTTCAATCATTCGAAGTATGAATATGGCAGTTAAGTGTCAATTAGTTGGAAACTCAAATAATAATTTCATATAAAGTATAATTAGGAAAAAAAAATTTGAAAAAGCTCACATGAAATGTGGATTTCTAATCTAATGTGGGCCAATTTTTCAGCACATGAAGTGATCAGATTGTGATAAAAAATTGTGGGACCTTCAGCTATTTGCTCAATTGGCAGTGTAGATCACCCAATTGGACCTGTTTTGAACTATATAAATGATAAATCAAGTAGTTGGCTTAGCTACGCTGCTACTCAGAGCAGCATGTGATGATCATATGAAGGATAGAATTATGTGGCCGCTCGTGTGCCATATGGGGTCACGGGGACGGCTGTGATCTATCTGTTTGGTGGCCGATTTGACGAGAAAAAATATTAAGAGGTTTTGGTTGGTAGTGGTGACTTTGTGCGAGTCTTGAGCTTATACAACCATATATTTTTTTTGGATGAACTTTTATAAGAAAACATTTAATTGCTTTCATACGTACCAGTCTTGCTTTTGTATTTGGTTGCTTTAACAAAAACAATTATTAGTTTTAATTAATTATCTTTGTTAAAATTGTTTTAATTGATAATTATGCTTATCTTTGGGAGATTAATTATTTTTTATTTTATTTTATTTTGGAGGTGGGTCTGGGAAAGTTTTTTTTTTTTTTTCTTTCTTTCTTTATTGGATTGACATTAAAATATAAAAAAATATGTAAGATAAAGGTTGAAAATAAATATTGATTGATAATTGAACTGATGCATAGCAAATTCACTTGATAATTATCTAATTTTTATTTTTTTACAAGACTTTAATATTGTCTAGACTTAATAACTTAGGAGAATAATATACAAGATTTTAATCCCAAGTATCAAGGATGAAATTGAAACGGTAATCTTGCTTTTCATTTTTATTTTTTCCCATTCCCCTTCAGCCGGTAAAAAAAATGGTGTATTAAAACTCAAATGATTACGAGAGCTTCTAAGCGAGTTTTGTTTTAAATTGAAGTTGGACGTTGAAAATATAAATTTTATATGGACCAAATACGAATTAAATATGAGATATTAAATAAATTTATATATAATTGAGTTTTTTAATATTAATAATTAATTTTTAAAATTAATAATTTTAAAATTATATAATCTCTCAATATTTATAAAATGATATAGGTGAAAAATAATTTATTAAAATAAAAAACTACCTTAATAAAATGCATCCGTAGATATAATTTAGTGATCATATATCTTTTTATTGGACAATAAATTAATATTTGAATCTTTTATTCATCCAATATTTAAAAATAAAATAAAAAGTCATTTGATATATATGTGTGTGTGTGTGTGTCATTTGCATGTGAATATTAAGGTCAAGTTTTTGGAAAAACAAAAATCAAATTTTAACTACACTTGACCTTGGGGTTTTTTTATTTTTCTAAATGTATAACATCATTATGATATTGGTAACCGTATATTATTATTAATAATAAAAATAAATGCACCTTTTTTAAAAAAAAAAATGGTCAAATAACTGTAAGATTTCAACTTTCAAACTAAGGATAAGGCTAGCAAGTAATTAACTTAAGGACCAAGAAAATGTTGTTGCTAAATATTTATTGTAAAGGAATAAAAAGGAAATCAATCAATCCATATGCATCTTCAGTCAACTCTTCAATAAAACAAGCTACTACTTGCACCAGGTTTTGTTTTAAAGTTTATAAACTTAGAATGAATCATCTTTCTTCCAAGTCAAATTAATGCTACTAATTATTTGAAAAAAAGAAAAGAAAAAAAAGAAGTAAATGCCTAAAAAAATCATCAAAGAAACTAAACTTGATTTAATAACATATAAATTATGTCTTTAATTTTGTTAAAGTAGTGATAACACAGATAAAGACAATTAAACAAATTCAAATGTACAGTTATACAGTCAAAACTTGAAACACGCCTAAAGATGCATTCACACATATCTTTACTATATAGTCCATTTGACACATATATAATATACCAATTGTCTTCTTTTTCTTGTCTTTTGTTATCTTGTCAAAGAAAAAGATAAGAAATATATATATGGATTTATGAGTAATTCTGGCTTAAATTGGATAAATGTGAATCTCGTTCACATGGGTTGATCTCATTATATAAAAAGTTACATTTTATTTATATATGATATAATTTCATTTTTTGAAAGATAAATCCACACAAATATGATTTAGATAAAAAAAAAAATAATAATGTGTATATATATATATATAATTATGTATTATATAATATTTTGGTATAGAAAAATCAAATTACAACTCTTTACTCTATAAAGAAAATCAAAATAATGGCCACCAAAGTGATCTCTTATTATTCATATTTCTTGATCCTCAAACACCAGCTGCAAGATCATATATACATCACTCTAGCTTATGTTATTAATATAAAATAATTATCACATGGCAATTATATACTTATTTAATTAATTATATTAGAATTCATATACAGTTAGTTTCTAAAATTAATAATACAATTAGTGTGTGTAGCTAGCTAGTAATCAATTGTAATCATGATCAATGGCTGCTGTTCTTGATATCAAATGTTATCCTCCAGGACGGGGACCATAAACCATAATTTGTTTGGTAATGAGCAAGGATCACACACAATTAAAACTTAAGCATATCAAATCTCTTAATTATCTAAATAATTACATCTTAATAATCAAGCCATGCATATTTTATTTATATATGTATTTATATATTATCAAGCCAGCATGCTATATATTCAGCATGAACATGAACATGACCATGACCATACCATATGACACAGGATGATTTCTATTGGTAAAAAGAAAAATCATATATATATATATATATATATATAAAATCTGTATCAAATCTCAAAGGTCAAGTCCAACTTTCCAACCTAGCCATGGGATTTAATTTGTCTTTGGAGTTTGGCCCCAAGCTGCTGCTTAATGATCGTAATCTTTCAAACCCACATTAGTTAATTACTAATTGAGTCAAAAGAATGTTAATCACACCCGAATCATCATTATTTATATATACCTAATAATTCCTTAATAACTCAATCTGTGCCATGAAAAAAGATCAACATTTAGGATTTGTTTAATTAGGTTTTGACTGGTGTTGGTAATCGTAACTTCAAAGTTGTGAACTGATCAAAATTCAGTAAAATTTTTGCATACTAATTTAAAAATGTTGACGTGAAACTAATTATATATATGTCATCAGTTTTGTATCTTGAAGTATATATGTAGAATTAATATATAAACATTTAGAGCTGCCTCCACCACTCCTGCAGATAATTAACTAAAGAAGTTAAAAGAAGTACACGAAAGATTAGTATTATATATCTTTAAATAATGGCTTCTTATAATT
Organism: Aleurites moluccanus; assembly: GCA_948193065.1. NCBI lineage: Eukaryota > Viridiplantae > Streptophyta > Magnoliopsida > Malpighiales > Euphorbiaceae > Aleurites > Aleurites moluccanus. Next base: position 27,106 of record CANXYC010070878.1, read on the forward strand.
AATTAATTAAAAGCTGTCTTTTTAATGACAAGTACCTTCAAGAATTAACACATTTATTATTAATTCTTACAAAAAGTCATGATATAGTTGGTGAAATGTGCTTAATTAGCAAGCTACTTAAAATCAAACCCATTTCTTGCTTGAATCAAACAATGACTAGTTAAAATAAAGACATATATTATAATAAAAACAAAGGTACTTAATTACTCTTATTTATTTTACAGTTAGACAGAATTATCAGTTTTGAAGCTGTAGATCTACTTTTTTGTAGTAGTGGTGAAATCACCATTTGTCTTTTAACACATGTTAAGAGTAGTTGAGAGCTCGCTTTACTGATGAGAATTCGAAATTAGACATATTTGTTCAACAAATTAAATGGTGACTAAGTCAAAGATATAATATATAATAATAATAATAATAATATATGACAAAAAGAAACAATAATCTTTTATATATATATAAAAACTTAATGCAAACGTATTACAATATTTAATGAGACAAATAGAATTTCTAGGAAACTTGCTTGGAAAAGCAAGAAAACAAGAATAATGTGTATCACATATACACGTATAAATAACAATGAGACAAATTATCCATTTTAGAGTTTAATTTTGAAGTCTAATTAAAGAATTAAAATGGGTAGATTCTGCTGCAAAAGCTGATATGTAATACCATCTTATAGTTCCGTAAACTTAAAATAACTAGAATCGCCATTAAAAAAATAATTCTTATTGTAAAAGAGATTTTAATTTCTTTGATCCATGAAATTATGTATCCTCTTGAGTGCAACTTCTAGTGTTTGCTCGCTCATATTGGCAAAACAAACTCTAAACCATCCTGGTTCAGAGCAATGGCAAGAAGAGCCAGGAGATATATTAAGTTTCACTTCTTGAAGAATAGACTTCCAAAGAGCTAACTCACCATCTCTTGTTGGTGTCTCCAATAAAGGACTTAAATTCATCCAACAAAATAATCCTGCATTTCCTTTCAAACACTCTATCCCAGCTTTTTTCAAACCTTGAATTATCATTTCATATCTTTTCCTCAATCTTTCTCTATTTATCTTAATATAATTCTTGGTAAATTCCTTATCAGACAACATTGAAGCCAAAAGATGTTGAGTCTGCGAAGAAATCAAGGTGAAACTAGACATTCTTCTTGCAGTAGTAACAACCTTGTTATTGTAAGAATAAATTGTTCCGACTCGAAATCCTGGAAGACCAAGATCTTTTGAAAGACTATAAACAATGTGAACTCTTTCTGAATCTTTATATCCTCGAGCTTGTAGAATTTCAGCAATGCTAATAAATTCTGATGATGAAAAGGCAGATCCTGAGTAGATTTCATCAGAGACAAGATGGATGTTTTTACGCGAAACA